>MJUU01017871.1:0-106715 GCA_002080025.1 Modiolus philippinarum
ATATCCCCTATTACGTAAAGAATGCAAGTTACATTCCAGCTCTTTTTGTTTTGTTATCAATTTCTGGCATTTGTAACAATATTTCCGTAGAAATGAGGTTAAAATGTCGTTAGAAATAAGACGTCTGTGAGTAACGCAATATTTAGATGTCAAAGGTTCATATCTATTATAAAACTTCTTAAATGTATTCAACAACTTATAGAATCTGCAACTCTGTTGTAAATGTTAGGCTGTGATATTAAGGTTACATCTATTAAAATTGTCAAGAGTAGAACAAACTCGTTCAAATTGACTAGTTGAAATATACACCGACGTAAGAAGGAGCTAGAGGAATATCGCCATCAAGAAACGGGAAATTAGTACTAGTAAAATCATAATCATCCCTGTTACCATATATTTTGATTTTTATTATACCAGAGGCATTAATGACAGTTAGATCCAGAAAAAGGTGGTATTTTGAATCATTGTTAGCCTTTTTGAATTGCAGTTCCTGTTGGTAAATGATATCTTCATGATCTTGAAACCGGGGATTGTCAATAATAAGGATATCGTCAATATACCTGGTGTTGTCATTGAAAATAGAGATAAGTTTATAACTGATTTGTTTGGTTCCGTTTTAAGGTTTTTTTGTCGTGAAGTCCCCTTCGTAACACAACACAAAAAGATCTGCAGTTAGAGGTGCATAATTTGTACCCATATAAATACATCTGACTTATTGATAAAAAGCTGCCAAAACTAACAAAATTGTTGTCCAGCAAAAAAAATGCAGTGTATTAATCTAAATGCAGTGTTTGTCTATTTGTTGTGATTGTCCACCAGCGGGGGAAACTGGTGCTTTTGTCGGGCAACGGATGACAGTGATTGTAAGAACACTTTGCCAGTTTACTTAATGTTTGTTGACAATCCCGCATCTATGTCCGGAATAAACATGGATGTAGCATTGCTCGACATCTAGCAATGAATTCCGCTCAAACCGGTGCTAGGGGCCGTCTTGAACTTACTATGAGGTATGGGCAAAGCTCATTGTTGAAGGCCTCATGGTGACTTCAAGATGAAGAACAACAATAAAAGCGTTGTTCCATTGCTTTTTACCATGTATTTATAGAGATTTTGTCTCATGTGCATTTACTCCATATCCCTTCATTGCTTATTAATCATATTATATCATCACATGTCGAGGAACAATGATTATTGTAGAAAATATTACAGAAAAATCCTTGCTTTTTTGTTAGAACAAATGAACTGAACAACAGAAAATTTAAAAGACCATTTAATAAGGTGTCCAAATTTGGACGTAATCAAATTATGTGGAAAAATTGTATAACGTGTGTAGAAAAATCACAACTGTCTATGGATGAGACTGGTTTTTGTATGATTGTAGTAAATCTAAAACTTAAATAGAATTTTTCATACTTCAAAAGTAATTCACACCAGAGTTTTACATAGTGTATTCACAATATCTAATAATCAACTCTTTAAAAAAAAGTAAGTGAACTAGTTAAATGGATAGATAGATTAGTAGTAGAACACTTACGTTTGAACACAACACAAAAAGATCTGCAGTTAGAGGTGCATAATTTGAACCCATATTAATACATCTGACCTATTGATAAAAAGTTGCCAAAACTAACAAAATTGTTGTCCAGCAAAAAAAAAATGCAGTGTATTAATCATATTATATCATCACATGTCGAGGAACAATGATTATTGTAGAAAAAATTACAGAAAAATCCTTGCTTTTTTGTTAGAACAAATGAACTGAACAACAGAAAATTTAAAAGACCATTTAATAAGGTCTCCAAATTTGGATTTAATCAAATTATGTGGAAAAATTGTATAACGTGTGTAGAAAAATCACAACTGTCTATGGATGAGACTGGTTTTTGTATGATTGTAGTAAATCTAAAACTTAAATAGAATTTTTCATACTTCAAAAGTAATTCACACCAGAGTTTTACATAGTTTATTCACAATATCTAATAATCAACTCTTTTAAAAAAGTAAGTGAACTAGTTAAATGGATAGATAGATTAGTAGTAGAACACTTACTGGATGGCGAAATAAAACGATGTTTGGATGGAATTTTGTAAAGCTTAGAAACCGAGTACATGGTAGGCAAGGTATTACATTTATGTGGAACTTAAAGCATTTCTGTATCCTTATATTGTGGTCTTGTTAAAGTTGTTTTCGTCCAAATTTGAAAGCTTGAAAGTGTTTGACTTTTCCAGTTCGTTTTGTACGACATCGATGTAGTATTTCTTTCAGGCGATAGCAGCGTTGTTAGAAGCCTTTTCAACAGATACAAACATTTACCAAGATCCTTCAATTTTGATTTAATTCTATTTACAGACAGCTTAGGAGGTGACTCAACATAATTATATTTATGAAATATATTAAGTTGGTGACCTTGGTAATAATTTTATATTTAAACATATTTTGAGCAGGATTGTCGTCTCTTTCTCGTTTGCACCATTTTTACAATATCAGGTTACTGCGTCTTTCATTACATCAAAACCTGCTTGCCTGTTTATCTTTAAAGGTTAGCGATATTTAGGCATTTTTTCTAAAGAAATGACGAACTTCTTTATCGACAATGATGTTAAGATTCCACATTAATGTATTGCTGCAAGGGTCATAACGATATGGTGACGTGGAACAGTCACAGCTGCTAGGGTAGTTTTTCCCGAAGTCAGCATCCCAGGTAATAGAGGAGTAATTGAAAAAAAATTCTAGTAGGTATAAAAGAAAAGGAAATGACAGGAATGTCTTGGTAGTCAAAATACATGGGTAAAAGTTGTTGAATATCTGGGTCCCGAAAAAAAGCCTCCAATATTAATAAAGTCTATTCCTTATGTATATATTTAATTTGACAAAATTGTTCGCTGGGTTTGTCGATTCTCGGATACAGACGATGAAAGTAGAAAGCATCAGTAGTTTTAAATCATTCATACAACGGACTATTTCCAGACATAGTATCACATTCCAAAGAGATTTGATAAAGTTGTGTTACCGGAATAGAACAAAATCTACTGAACAAGCCTGTCGCTAATTATTTTTGAAAACAGTATATATATCTTTAATATTTACGAGGTTTTTACGTTTGATTTTGATATCATAATTTACTCGTCGACCGTGTGACCTGCGATGGCGTAATTACGGAGCAGAAATACCTATGATATCAAAAGAAGCGCACTGGGAAATGTTTCCCTGTCCCATGATGTAATTTAACCCTAGTGGATAAGCTGTCTGTAGTTTTTTGATCCAGGACAGTTCTCATTCTCTTATGGATCTTACAAATTCTCAATTTGATTGATCAGCAGATTTTTCTACAGTTTTTAGCGGTTATATTTTGATATACTTTCTTTCATGATTATAAATCGAGCAGTGTTGGTATATATATGAACTAAACATTTTTGAAAACGGCTACGATACAAATGCTCATGGGTACGTCGATGTTATGGACAACCAGTTTCTCTTATGTACCGAATTCCACAGCCTGGCTTACTTCAGTTTAACCCCATCGCAATTTTTGCGCCTGCCCCAAGTCAGGAATATGTTGGTCATTGGCTTGTCCTTGTCTTCTTATAAAATTTTAGTTTCTTGATATTTGGGTTATTGGATGTGGTTTGTTTCCATTGATTTATTCACTTTTTTACCTTTTCGGGGCCATTTAGGGCTTACTATATGGTGTGAGGTTCCTAACTGTGTTGAAGACCATATGGTGACCCCTAGATGTTTTGTTTTTGGTCGTTTTAACCTGGATATGGGATGTTGTCTCCTTTACATTTACCCCATTTCCTTTCATTTTCATATTTAGGTACTTAAATGTTCCAGGCTTTGTGTTTATAATGAAATGTCAATGGGAAATTGGATGGTTAATTTCCTGTCATTGAAATTTGATTTTACAGTACTTTCCTCGACGATGACATGTTGTACATTTCCTGGCGTCGCACTTCAGAATTTTTGAAAATCCACGATTTCTTCTTTTAAAAAGTGATACAGTTGTGTAATAAGATTTTCGTAAAGAGTGGCATATTTTAGATATTTGTAACGGAGTGAGCCTGGCTATCGGATTTAGTATTGAAGGTGGTAGATTTCTTAAATTAGTTTGCGAAGGCGCAAGCGTGGAAATAGCGTAACGTTTTATAAAATTGCATCTTGATTGAAATATATGAGCGTAAAAAAAAAAACAAAAACTATTCCAACATATGTTTCGCCAAATTGCTTAAGACTTTCCTTTTAACATACCTCAGACACGTTTCTAGTCACAAAAACCTTAAAACATGCCATCAAATTTTTCAAGTGAACAAGCTCAGGGCTGTTACAATCAACTTTGCCTATAATTTACTACGAAGTTTTTTTTCAGAAAAGATTTTAATAGTCCCGTCACATTCGTCCCTTCCCTTAGTACTTTCCTGAAAGGGGCTATTAAATAATAACAAGTAATTTCAGATACAATCAACTATTATGCAAATGCTGTGATATGCCAGCATGATCTACAGGTCACTGTTCTAACTAAAGTGGAAGGAGGTCGTGATCATAGACATATGCTTGAACAGCGCATCATCAATCGCCTCGGTACAGTCATCTTCGCTAGCCAAGGGTTACGATCCGCTCCTCTCCTCTTCACCCTTGGCGGATTGAGCCACAATTTGTGAAACATCAGTTTCAAATTATCTCCCTTTGAAGTAAGAGTTTCAGTATGATTTATTGTAATAATTAAAGATTATTTATTGCATCTAATAATACAACAATTCACAATATATTTAACTACAAGGAAATGAGTCTTCAAAAGTAAAGAAAAATTATAAAATCGTGGAAATTTTGCAAAATAGAAAAATCACTAAACACAATATTTTAAGTTTTATTGTTACGATATATATATAAAGTCTGAATGTAAGCGAATTGATTAGCTGAAACGAAGTTTAACTGCAACCAATCAAGAACGTTGATTTGAGACTACAGAAATCCTGCTTGATCTGCTAAGGATAAAGATGAGAGGAGCGAATCGTAACCCTTGGCTAGCGAAGATGTTGTACAGTGCGTCCTAGGGGAATAAATGTAATACAGAACGCGGTAGATTAGATATTGTTTTTGTGTTAACAAATTATCCGTTGTTTATTCATCCATTGATTTTGCAATTTCTTGTAATTTTAGCTAATGATCTGTTGTTTGTCTTTTTGGTATTTATTTATTTATCCATTGATTTTGTAATTTCTGCGTATACACGTAACGTATTTTTTTTCTATTTAGGCCATGTCTTTGATGTTCTTAATACAGGGTATAAGTTGAAGACAACAGAAGTGAGACGTGTCTCTGGTCAACGGTGATGTCCTGCTCTTCTTTTTTTCAACCTCGCAAAAGGAGTTAACTCCGAAAATTTGGGCCTTTTCTTTCTTGTACATATATTTTTTAGATTTTAGTTGTATTTCATATTTTTATTTTGTTGTTCTCCATGCACGACAGCTATACAAACCTTCTTATTCTGTTTAATTTATATGACATTAAGCTGTCTCGCAACATATATTTTTTATATATTTATTTTGTTTATGTTTGATCAGATGCAGAACTAATCAGAGCTTGCAGGGGAACCAATAAAAATAATTAAATGTGGTTTAACTGTCCAACCAATTTCAGAGAAAATTAATGAATATTGTCGAATATTTTAGTGATTTTTTGTTCAGTGCTAATAGACATCTTAGATAATGAATGTACCTGCAAAATACACGTTTGAACAGAATAATTGAAGGGCTATTGCAAAAATGTTTGGTTTCAATTAATTTTGTTGAAAAAAGGAGACTGAAAATATTTGAATGCAAAGCTTACAAAGGATGGGCAAAGGAAGATATGTACCAGCAAAAACTCATAATGAATAACTTAATGTAATTGAAAAATTACAAAAAGCTGTTTTTGCATAAATAAAAAAGTCCAAAATGACGTCTCTTGATTAAAATTACAGAGCAGGCCGGTGTGTCCGCGCACCTTTGACTACTTCGTCGGATTTACACAGTTTTAAAGTGGACAACTTAAATGTAGAAATTCCCTTTAAATGCTCGAGTATAAAACTGTGGAAAAATTCAATTAAGCTGTAAAAAATTGGTCAGTACTATGTAATATGGGGTCCTGAACACAGCTTGACCGAATTTTGCGTAAACATTGTATTTGCCGGTGTGTCCGCGCATCACCTAGAAAACCCAACATAGGAATGTTAAAAAGAAAGATTTTACAAAACGAACCATGTGATCAAGGGAATTTATTATTTCCTTGATTTAATGACGCAAATTTGTATATTGAAATTAAAAAATACTCAAAAAGGGGGTTCAGAACAAAAGTAGGGTTAAATAGATTAGCTGTTTTTAGCCTTTTGAAGTAGATTACGTATATTCCCGACGAAATTTGTATTTTTTTTTCTTTTCTTCAAATACTAAAAGTTAAAGTTGTAAACTTGTTGACACAACGTTTTGTGTTTGCCAAAAGTGGCTTTAACATCTAAAAGTCGGTGGTGCGCGGACACACGGGATGCGCGAACACCGGTTCTCACACTGTAAGTCATGAAGAACACACATACACACAAAGAAAAAAAATAAAAGCTCTTTGCAATTAACCGATTTAAATCCAACATACGATTGTCAATTGAGGTAAGGGGAACGTAAGTTCATTTTTTTTTAATTCAAAAAGCATCAACTCTTACAAACGCTTTAGGCAAATCAAATGAGATTTGTAACTTATTAATGTCACGTTGCATCGTAAATATATTCTTTCAGAAATATGTTTAGAAAGCTATGTATGGTTATGATTTGGAACGAGTACAAAGGTTGCTGCGGAGGCATTTCATCTAGGAACCTTTTGCATATAAAAAATTGATATTGAAGCACAGTGACGCAATGTTATCTCTATTTCCTTATAAAAACCCTTTACGAATCTTTCATGCAGAAGCTAACATTAATCCATTAGTTCCAATGTGACTTTACCAAAAATACATGATCAGCATTTGAATCATGTATCTCGTAAAAAATGTAATTCTATTTGTCGTAACAAATTCAAAATGCTTCGGATAAAATTCTACTGAGACGTTTTTCAAGATGTAATAATTTACACTTTTATTGCAAGTAGGGTTTTATTGAAAAATAAATTTGGTCATGATTGTCATGATGGCAATTTTGGAATTCCAGTCATCGATATACTCGATTTTCATTTCATTAGCTCATCTTTTCTTTTAGAAGTTTGACACTGCGTTTTCATGAAAGCAAAGTTTCCGCTACATAGTCAATTTATTCTCTTGTTATCAAAAATGAAGTCATATTTTTATCAGATCTTTTCTCGGTGGGTTTCAAATAAAAGCGGCTACTGTCTGGGCTCTTTCTGCTTTGAACTAAAATCATTTCGATGTACATTTTTGAAATTTCAGCTATATGACAAACAGGCTGATTTCAACTAAAGGTTTGTTCTGAACGTTTTTATAATTTTGAACGGATGATTTTATATTTTCATTTTCTCCGTCCTTTCAATATCAATTGCTCAAGACTTGCTTCCGGATAGATTCGGCGGGCCATAAAGCTCACCGTTTCCTTTAAATGCTTGTATCATGATTTTATTGTCTTACAATTTTCTTCGGTAGTTTTGGAACCTTATTTCAAAGAACAAAAAGCCGAAGTTACTGTGAATTTAGATTCTGCATATGCGAACTTATGTCTTTTCAGTAAGATCAAATAAAAACATTGGGAAATCCATCTACCGAAATATTTGTAGCTGTTGTGAGAGAAAAGATTACCAAAACGATCTAAATAGGAAAGCCAAAATCAGCTAAGGACAGAGGGGTGCGTAGCAATAGTCCGACGGTTCTTTAGTCCAATGTTTCGATAGTCCGACAGTTCGATAGTCCGACGGTTCGATAGTCCGACAGTTCGATAGTCCGACGGTTTAAAAACTTATCTCCGGGTTATAGCTATCAATAGGTATATACATTCGATTTTTCATATACTTCTAAACATTATTTATAAGGACTTTCTCCCCATGAATAAAGTGGTCTCTCTTTTTCATTGGCATTTTTAATAAAAATATCAGACTTAATTTTTTATTTTAAGATATTTTGTAGTTCTTAGCCCATATGTTCAAAAAATAAAATGAAAATGATATGTCACCGATCATCTTTTCCTCTAATCAGGCTTTGAAATTAGGCCAAATTCAGTATTTTTTAGGAATATTTACACAGAATATATATGGAACTATGAGAACATGCTTATTGTTTAGCTTTCATATGAAATAAACATCAGATAGATTTTTTGACATTTCAGCTATAAGTTGAGCTGATAAAATCTATATGTCACCGTTTGATTAAGAGAAATATTTTGTATAGTTTACGAAACAGACAATATTTATGGTAAAAGGGAGCTAATTCGCGGGAAAGTGTATGTCAATCTTATGATGTCACAATGAAAAGGCCAAATAAGGAATATTCCGGCTTGAAAATCCAGTCAATTCCGCATCCGAGTTGTGTTTCGCAAATGCGCCAATCGAATGCGCCGTGTATTAGTGTCGATCTACCTTAAAAGAAATCACACTTCCAGAGAGTAAGGAAGTAGAATATGTGGGCTTATCAGCTCACATAGTGAATCACAAGGTACGACTTCAAAAGAAGTGACGCCAACCGGCAATGACGTTACTGAATATCACGTGACAAAAACATGAAGTAAAAAGGTGGCACATGAACCGCAAGTAGCCCCTTTGATGTCCTTGGTTTTCATTTTACTGGAAATGACGTCATAGATCAACACTTCAGACACAGGGGTTCTATGGACTATGTTCCGATCGATCATCACATGCCGCGTAGTCTTGTAGAAGATTACAGGGGCATTGGAAGATCCCAGAATGTTTTCAATCGAAATAAATCGGACAGTTTGTTATCAAATAAATTCGCAGTCCTCGATGGTTTTTGATGTATTTCTTAGGGCTGTATCCATTCCATCCGTGTCCGTTATTTGGAATCGGGAGATAACTCATTCCTTTAATCCATTGCAATTCATCTGCAATTATACCAAGGAGGTAACTCATGCTTATATGCATGAAACTATCATAACTAATCTGCAGGTTTATTGCGAGTAATGTTTATGAGCTGCTCACGAGTCACTCAACAGAATGCTCACGTGCTCATGAGTTGCTAACGATTGTGTTGTTGTGCTCATTTTACTATTTGATGCTGGTTGAGTGATACGGTACTTTAATGATGAGAATGTCGGGTGCTGCCGGGTGGTCAGTGGGACGCACTCCAGGGGGATAATAATGGCTAGCTAAATGTAAGCAGCATTTGAACTACATAATAAGTAAAGCCATAGTCCAAAAAGGTTAAAAAGAAGTATTTATTTCCAAGAATATTGAAAAGGATGCAAAATCCACTACGAAAATTACATATCCCTTTTATTTTTCTATGTTAAGTTTTGGTTCTTTAGTTCCAAATATATTCTTTCTGTTTAGTAATGGTCTAAAGGCGATTTTTTTCAGTTTAATTTGGTTCTGTCTTCAAATACTGATATAATCGTCTTCGCTTTTAATCCATTCATGGAGTGTAAGGGTTACATCTGACGTTGTAGAAAACAAAGTTCATTCTCAGATTGTAAGGAAAGAAATATATTTTGTCATTCAAATCGTTGGCTGAGGTGCCTTGGCAATGACGTGCATTTTTTGATAATGATATGTCCAGGTTTCATATTTTCCATATTTTGATTAAGTCGTCCACTGTATCTATATAACATCAAACCAACAAAATACCGAAAATACTGTGAATCTATTATCTGCATACGCGCATTTGGACAACTTATGTCCTTTCAGTGCAGATCAATTCAAAACATTTGGAAATACATAACAGAAATATGTGTAACAGCTGATAGAGAACAAATTACCAATATGATCTAAATAGTAAAGCCAAATTCAGGTAAGGAAAGAGAGATGATCCTTCACTGGCATTTGATGACATTTTCTTTTGTAGAAACGTTGTCAGTTTCCAAAAACGTCAGAACCACTCTTTTTAATGTTCAATTTCATTATGTTAACTCCGCATATCTTCTTCCTCTTACTGACGGCATTTTATAGGACGTTGGAGAGCCAGTATTCTCTTGGTAGTCTCATCCTAGATGATGCCATTTGGTTTGACTTTCGTCATGGCTTTCTGGGAAATATCAGTCTTTCTCTTGCTTGCTATAATTAATGCAATGCTTCCCCTGCCCTGTCCGTACGTTATCACCATGGCTCAGATTTGTTTTTACTCTTGAAAGGAGAGATTTGAGTTTTTTTTCTGCATTCCGAATGGGCCATATCAGGTAAGGCTTCAATCCACTTTTAGCTTGTTAATTCTTCTTTAAAGTGAATGTTTACTGCCCAGATAACCTCTATAATTATTCCTCGCAATACATCTGAGTGAATACATATTGAATCTAATATTCACCTCTAGCATATCTCAAGACTGTTTTATTTCATTGGACATAGCCGGATCTGTGCGTATTGATGGAGTAAATGAACATGAGACAATAACACATATGTTTACTCCAACTGCAAAAATTTAAGTGAGCTGTATGGCCATTTCGGAAATCTATTCCTCATCAGCAGCACTAACAAAAGAAATCCATAATTTCAAAAAATGTTTAAAAGGCATAAAACGAAACGAAATCCTAATAATCAGTAATACCAAATATAACTAAGGGCAAAACTACGATGGAGGGAGTTAATCCTTCGATTGTAGAATTTACATTAATTTGGATAATAGTAATTGAACAAAGTGTACACATGATATATCATCTCATGTACAAGTACACCATATCTAAGAAAAATAAAGAGCCTGAATATTATTTGTTGAATATTACCTGAATATTATTTGTTGGTGACTGTCATTGGTAGGTTAATATCAATATTATTTGTTGAATATAACCTGAATATTATTTGTTGGTGACTGTCATTGGTCGGTTAATCTTCTTATAGAAATTTCATTGATTAAATTTTCTGCCATTTAATTTTTAAGTGTTATATATTTCTTCAACGTTCAATGCTGTTGCATTCCCTTCACACTACTCAAAGTATGTGTCTTTGTGTTTTTCCTACAATACCATTGAATTTATTATATAAACGAACGTAAAAGTTACAAAATATACCTGGCTGAATGTTTAATGGATAGTCTGAGTACTAGGAAAAATTGAAGCTTGCAAAGTACATTTTCAATTCGTTTTGCTCCCAAAAACACATTCTTTTTTCGTTTCAATAATTCTAAGCGAAAGATATTCCTTTACTATAAAAATGTCTTAGAAGGTATGTTTTACTTCTCGACTAATCAGAATACTGCATTTCTCATCTCTGAAGTCTACTGACCATCTTAATAACTTGCTTAATACAAGTGAGAACAATAGAGTAGATAGACACTTTACACATTAAAGATTAGAAATGCATCAATCTAATTAGTCACAGATCACTTGCAGATTAAATAAGGGTATCCGTTGTGAATAACTAAAATATAAATTTACTCCTAACAAAATTAAATTCCACAAGATAATTTCAATTTTCACTTTTAATAATTGAAACTTCCAAATTGTTCCAAATTTCAACTTTCACCTTTTTACTTTCTGTTTTACAATGAATCTGTAATTTTCTTACGAATTGCAGTTTATCAGTTAATTCACAATGAAGCTGTGATTTCCTACGACATATAAATTTTTCAATATTTTCAATTTTAATGATAAAACTTATTTTTTTTTCCAAATTTTAATTTTCACTTTTTTCACTTTTAAAAAATGAAACTGTAATTTATTCCATCCATTTATCACAACTTGGTACAATGCTGGTCATCATATCATTTTGTAAAAGCGAAACTACAACATTTTCTATTTATACTACATGTAAATAGTAAGCTTTGAAGAAAAATATTCTAAAGTAAAACTGAAAAATTAAAACTCAACAAATTTCCTCGAAAACCTTCATTATGTCCTTCAAAAAAGATAGCAAGTCGTTTGTTGTATACACCGGCCATCAAATACCCAAATGCAATTTACTTTGTATTGGACATACATATGGTGTAAGGTGTATGGCGTGTGGTGCATGGTATATCGTATAAGGTATATGGTGTAATGGTGTGTGGTATATGGTGTAATGGTGCATGTTGTATGGTGTGATGGTGCATGGTGTATGGTATAATGGTGGGACTGGTTATGTATTACTGTACAAGCACTGTATTCCTAGAATGATTATTTTGAATAGTATTTTTATATTCCCAGAATAATTATTTTAAATATTCTCCTCTGTTACTGGCCCGTTCAGGTTGAATGTTTTTGTTAAAAGGAAACAATTCTTTAGCATCGTTTTGACAGAAGTTTGATGAATAAAATAAAAATAAAATAAAATAGAATAAAATAAAATTCTTTCACTGTCTTCTTCTTTAACTATAATGACCCTTAAGTCTTTGATTTATAAAGATCATAGAGTAACACCTTGTCAGATAAAAGGGAGTTTCGAGAAAAACATACCTTCTAACCATTACTTATTATATCCTTATATTTTTGTTGCTCACGAAAAGGCTACTTACACCAGGGTATGTAACCCATAGCTTGAAGTCATCACCACAGAAGTGTTACGGTCGACATCGCAATCTTGTGGTCCCCTATGGGATATCTGATCACAAATTGACAACAGATCTTTCCCTTTACACCTGGAGTTTTTTTTTTCTACTGGATTTGACTTAAATATCGGAATTAACACGGCAGGGGTCTTATAAGAAGCAGGAGATGCTTACTACACCCATGCACCTGCTCTCATCCATGGGTTTTATTGGTTCCATCTTATTCATCTTTGTACGTGTTTGTGTTTTTTCTTCTTCTTTTTTGTGCCGTACTCATGTTATGTCTTTGTGTCTATGTTCTCCGATGTTGCCTTTGTACTTGGATTTTTCGTTTTTACATTGACGGTTCTGTTCTCACTTACTTTAACACTTACTTGTGTAGTTCTATTTGAGATACAATCTGACGACTCTGAACTATTTTAAAATCACTTATGAGTTGCTAATAACTGTATACCAGTAACTCATGAATTGCTCACAAGTTACTCAAGACTGTAATCATGAGTTCATTTCAATATTCGTTGGTGGTAATGATGGTAGGGTATAGCTAGCTAGAGGTGAGTGGTTATGGATGGTAAGCTACTTTGAACTGTTTGCGTGATGCCTTAAGCTTATGTGAGTTATCAACTGAGTCAAATAAAATAAAAAAAAAACATACGATACTGGCAAATACTACTAATTCGTCGGACTATCGAACCGTCGGACTATCGAACTGTCGGATTATCGAACCGTCGGACTATCGAACTGTCGGACTAAAGAACTGTCGGACTATTGAAAAGTCGGACTATCGAACGGATCCCAGATCGCCTCACTAAATAACAAAGTACCGAAGTTACTGTAAATTTTTTTTCTGCATATGGCCACATAACACATACGACGCAAGACATGCTGACCCTTCAAGGGCAATTGATGTCACTCTTAGGTGGAAGGTTTGCACCGAATGACTTTTAAAGAAGAAATCATCATTTTTAGGGGGAAACATAAATAACCGTCACATTTTTATAAACATCATCAACATCTGTAGGGTTTGAAATTTGTCTACCATTTCAAAGCAAAAACAATTATGTTGCAAATAAGAAACATATAGTTTCTACAACGAGAGCTAAGTTGATTATGAAATCTCTCACTTCGAGTTAAATAAATTTTGCAAATGTTTGAAAACGAAGCAAGACGTGAGAAATTTCATAATTAACGTGTTTAAGCTGTAGAAAATGTTTCTCTAATGACAGAATATAAAACAAATATGGTAATGTCAAAATAGATTTGGAGGGAAATGTAACGCGAGTTTTTCTATCACTAGAGGCGAGAATTATTTTTATCACACCGGTCAGGCAATGGTTAAATTTGCCAGAAAATAGAGAAATAGTATTTACACGCCGAAAAAGTGTTGATCGTTAGATGGACAGGCAGGATACTTATTTAACCTCACCAAAATAGATTTCTGCCATTAAATAACTTTGCTGCATCTTTTCTGTGAGCAATCGTTAGTAACATAAATAAAAATGTTTCGATCTCAATTACAGCTTAAAGACGAAGTACAACAAATTTTAGTTCCTAAAGTGGAAAGGCTTCCTCCTTCCGTCATTAATTTAATGTGTAAAAACCATTAAAACTACTTAAATGTTACAACGGTAAATGAAAGGATATGGATACAAGTACATTTGTAACTGAATAAATTACTAAAAGAAAGAAACAGCGCTTGGCGGACAGACATAAGACGAATCGACAGAGTGAATGATTTCTATTTGGATATTCCTGAACCTTAACAAATAAAAGATTAAAATTTAAGGGAAAGAAACAGTAATTTTAATCTGCCTTTAAAAGGGCAATCTTTAAACAAGACTACGTAGGATTAATAAGGCCATTGTTTTCAAGCTGTAACTTACCATGAATGTTTACTTTTGCTCTGCTTTTTCTATCAAGAAAATTTTTAACCTGAACAGAGTAGTCACCACTGTCGCTGCACTTTGCTTCTTTAATTGTCAGTTCATGTTTTGTACCATCAGATAGGTCAGATGATATTTTATATCTTGGATCGCTTTGAGCAGTTATTTCAGTATCACCTCTAAACCATTTCACTGGTAAATGTTTTATACTTGTTTCACAGCGTAGTACTGCATCTTTACCCTCTTCCGCATCAACATCTCTCAATGATGTTTTAAAAGGCTCTAAAATGGAAAAGAAAAAAATACATACCACTGGCTTTTGCTAGTGCCGGTACTAAGTCCGACTGTCCCAAGTTCCTATCGTTGTTTACGTTTATCTTTTGTTTTTTATTGTTTTTTTCTTCTGCAATTTCTTGGTACATTGTGATATGTGACTATGTTTTTCGGCCATTTTAGGCGTTTCCTGATATCTTTTTATTCTATTTATACATCGGTAAACGCATACCGAAGCAAAAAGGAGTAAAGGGGAAATTCCAAAATAAAAAAATAAAGAAACACGGAAATTCATATCCAATATGAATTAAGACAGCAAGACAGAGACAAAATAAATAAACTAAAATGAACAAGCACACCACAAAACTAAACCACTAGCAGTGTTAACCCTAAAAAAACTTGAGGAATCATTAGGTGCTTCGGAAAGATTAGCATGATATGCTTAACGCATGGCACACTTCCAATAAAATATGATTCTATCAACACATGGCTGGTAATCGGTGCAGGCAATGCAAATATATTAGAACAATATCCGTTATTATGCAGGGTACTAAATACAACCGCTGTAAGTGGTAAGTCCATGTAGATATTGCTTAAATATAACAACACAAAAATGTTATTCCAAGGTAAAAGTTTTTGAAAAATTAAAACGGTTTAGTGTATTTCCAAAGACAAAGTATAATTTCCGAAATGTATATCGTGCCATGAAAATTCTAAAAAAAAATCATTTTCATGGTTCTTTTGAAAACGATACAAGTTAGTAATTCAGCGTCGATAGGACTGCAGTTTGTCTCTCATAGGGAATGGAGTCCGTAGGGAATGTGTTCTCATAAACATTTTGGTTATGGTGTATTTGTTCTTGATAGAATTTTTATAGGGATGCACTATCTTACTTTATACAGTTTTTGGTTTTGTTTTATTTATATTATTATATATAACACTTCGTTTTATTTTTATTTTTATTTTTTTTTTTTTTTTTTTTTTTTTTTTTGTTGTTTGTTTTTGTTTTTGTTTTTGTTTTTCTTTTTTGCTTTGTTTTGTTATGTTTGATTTTATAGTTTCCAAATTTCTGTCTATTTATTTACAATGGCAACGTCAAATAGGTTTGTTGTGCCAGGCTTAAAGTTGATTCAATGGGTGCCGTTTGGTTGTTTATATGTTGTGATTGTCTTTAATAGTTTCTATGTTAAGCAACGATTGGCAGCTATTGTAAGAACACTTTTCCAATTACTCTTATGGTTGTTGACAACCCCACATTCATGATGACTAATCAAAACATGGATATAGCGATGTTCGACATCTAGCAATGGATTCCGCCTGAATTGGTGCATGGGGTGTCTTAAACTTACCATTAGGCATGACCAAAACTCAGAGTTTAAAGCCTATACAATAAATTTCTTCAATGAATAAAAAAGCGTCGTTTCATTGCTTTGTTTTACTAGAGACTTCCATCATATGCATTTACTCCATATCCTTTACTATTTTTTAAATTCAATTGATCATTTTTTTTTAATAGTCAATGGGCTGGAATAATCCGCCCGTGCACCCCCACTTATTTACCCCACCCACATTTTCATATCCGCTTACATCATCTCTTTAAAATAAAACAAGTTAACATGAACATAACCTGCACGCAATGTAGGAATTAGACCCAACCAACAAAATAATGGAAAATTTCGTTTTTGACAAAAGATTTTCTTCCAATTGCTTTCAATTGTTTCAAATTGTTGATTTGTCCGTCCCAGTAATGAAAAAATGGTATAAAATGATAGCCTGTTATCTAAAATTTGCAAATTTCCTACATAAGTGCCTAAAACGTTATAAAAATTGAAAAACCTCACTCCTACCCCTTTAAAATGATGACGTAAATTTTAAGATTTTTCTCGAAATTGTGTTAGTTCAATGGTATACAGAAACCAGTATATTTTCATTTCATAATTTTTGCAATTGTTTTAGTCGTTCGAAGTCCTTTCTAAAAAAATACACATGTTAACATGATGAAATATGTTCTGAAAGACGAAACTATCACTTTTAGAAAGACAAATAAAATAGATCTTTGAATATTTTCGTTTTTGACACAGATTTGTCCCTTTTGTGCCTCATCTTATTCTTTTGAAGGTAAAATTCATGAAAAATGGGTAAAAAATGGAAGTATATATTGTTTTCTTTACAACTAGTACAAATTACACCAAAATTGAAGTTTTATTAACTTCCAACCTCCATAAAACTTACCCCTACCCCAACAAATTTACTCTAACATTTGAAGGTCTTCCAAACTTTAAGATTTTATTTGCACTGAAGAAAAAATAACCAGAACACACAAAAATGTGGTATGTGACAAATTGAAATGAATTACATAATGTTTTTTAATATTTTACCCGAAATTGATGAAAAATGGGAATTTTCAGCATTTCAGATTTATCCCAAGTTTATAGTTAAATTGCTTTATTAGTCAAATCTGGTGAATAGATCTGCAGATGTGCCATTAAACTGATCTAAGCGATGCATTAATTTTCTTAAAATATTGTTTTGAAAAATAAGGAGTGTGCAATGAGACTCTGACTATCAAAAATCTTACCCCTACCTCAACAAATTTTCTGTAAAATTGTAAATTTTTTTGTCCATGTTCGCATAAAATTAACTCAACACGAAAATGTGTGTTGTATATGACAATATTCCATGAATTACATCACGATTTGGTGTTTCAACAGCCATTTGTTGAGTTAATTCAACAATGAAGGGATATGGAGTAAATGCAAATGAGACAAAGTCTCTACAAATACATGGTAATAATAAGCAATGGAACAACGCTTTAATTGTCTTTCTTCATCTTGAAGTCACCATGAGGCTTTCAACAATGAGCAATACTCATATCTCATAGCAAGTTCAAGACGGCCCCTCGCATCGGTTCAAGCGGAATTCATTGATAGTTGCTGAGAAACTCAACATTGTGCCCGAAATTGACGAGAAATGGGAATTTTCAACATTTAAGATTTGGCCAAAATTGACTGTTATCCCATTATATATGGGAGATCTGGAGGTTCTGGGCGATACATTTAGTGTTTTAAAAGAGTGTTTAGAATATCAATGAATGTTTAATGAGACTCTGAATACCGAAAATCTTACCCCTACCCCAACAAATTTTCTCAAAAATTGTACAATTTTCTGTCCATGTTCGCATAAAAGTTAACTCAAACACGCAAAATGTGTGTTGTATATGACAATGTTCCATGAATTACATCACAATTTGGTATTTAAATAGCCACTTGTTGACTTAAATCAATAATGAAGGGACATGGAGTAAATGCAAATGAGACAAAATCTCTACAAATACATGGTAAACCAAGCAATGGAACAACGCTTTAATTGTTGTTCTTCATCTTGAAGTCACCATGAGGCTTTCAACAATGAGCAATACTCATATCTCATAGCAAGTTCAAGACGGCCCCTAGCACCAGATTGAGCGGAATTCATTGCTCATTGCGGAGCAACTCCACATTGTGGCCGGAATTTGACAGAAATGGGAATTTTCAACATTTAAGATTTGGCTAAAATTCACTGTTATCCCGTTATATATGGGAGATCTGGAGGTTCTAGGCGATACATTTATTGTTTTAAAAGAGTGATCAGAATATCAATGAGTGTTTAATGAGACTCTGAATACCGAAAATATTACCCCTACCCCAACAAGTTTTCTCTAAAATTGTAAAATTTTCTGTCCATGTTCGCATAAAATTAACTCATACACGCAAAATGTGTATTGTATATGACAATGTTCAATGAATTACATCACGATTTGGTGTTTCAACAGCCAGTTGTTGACTTAAATCAACAATGAAGGGATATGGAGTACATGCAAATGAGACAAAATCTCTACAAATACATGGTAAAACTAAGCAATGGAACAACGCTTTAATTGTTTTTCTTCATCTTGAAGTCACCATGAGGCTTTCAACAATGAGCAATACTCATACCTCATAGCAAGTTCAAGAGGACCCCTAGCACCGGTTTGAGCGGAATTCATTGCTCACTGCGGAGCAACTCAACATTGTAGACGGAATTTGACAGAAATGGGAATTTTCAACATTTAAGATTTGGCTAAAGTTCACTGTTAGTCCGTTATATATGGGAGATCTGGAGTTCTGGGCGATATATTTATTGTTTTATAAGAGTGTTTAGAATATCAATGACTGCTTAATGAGACTCTGAATACCGAAAATCTTACCCCTACCCCAACAAATTTTCCCTAAAGTTGTCAATATTTTGTCTTCGTTCGCATAAAAATTACCGAAACACTCAAAATCTGCATTGCATATAACGATGTTGCATGAATTTTATCATGAGTTGTCATGTTAACCCTCTTGCATACTCAATATTTTGTACACAAGTGATGAAAAATGGAAATTTTCAGCATTTCATATTTATCCACATTCACTTTAAAATAGTTATATTCGGCAAATCTGGAGGATATATCTGCAGATATGACAATACATTTTTATAACCGATACATAAGTTATCTTAAAACAATGTTAAGAAAAACAAAGAGTGTTCAATGTGCTCTAGATACCGAAAACATGCCTGTCTGTATATATATGTGAACAAAACATACTAATGTTTTAATTTCTTTTAAAAAAATGCATTGATACATCGCAAAATGTAATCTTAACACCAAAAATGGGTCAAATTTAATATTTTGGGCGATTTTTGTGATAAAATGGGAATTTTCAACATTTTGGAATTTTACAAAATTTTCCAAATTCAAAGTTGAGTTGTTGTATAACTGCCCATTAACCATGCGCATGATCTTTATTGTGATATATGGGAGTCTATGTGTATTTTGGTGCTTGAAATGATATGCCATTGGACTTTTATACAATGCATAAGCTTTTCAAGCTGAATAAAATGAAATAAATTGTGTTATTTTTTCATCTATTTTTTTGGAGGGGGGGGGGGGTAATATGTTTGCAATTGATGACAGTTTAGTTAGTCTAAATCTTCAAAAGTATACTTTATTATAGCTTATATATAATGAAACGATATTTTATCAACATTTTCAAGTTATATTTCACATTCGTGAAGTATTTTACATCTTTAAGTCAAAACAGCAATAAATCTAAAAAAAATCGGAAAATTCCCATTTTTCATAATATTTCGACCAGAAGGGCCAAAAAAAAAGACCCTTCAAATATTTTAAATCTTCTTTAATGGTCTCCTGCATGTCAGCTTTAGTGAAATACATGCAAGAATTTGCATCAGACATTATCTTTCTATCATTTGGAGCTTTAATATTTTAAATTTTCACTAAATTTTTAAGGGGAAGGAAGCTAATTTTAGCATTTATGATCCTACAAAAAGTCTGAATCTAAAGTTTTTTTTTCACACAATTTGTCGCTTCCATATTAGAAATCACTATAGCAAGTATCAGATCTATATTTAAATTTGTACGATCCAAAAGCAAGGAAGTCGAAATTGTGTTTTTAACTGAATTTAAAATTCCGAAAATTTCCATTTTCAAAATTTATATCGAAAACCAAAATTAAGGTCTAAAATGGGATTAATTTTCAACATTGTATCGCAGCTGATAAATTAGTCATAAGAACTAGATCAAATCACGAAATTTATTTATCTGAAAGGAAATGACAGCTTAAAAATCGTCATTTTCGCAATTTTTTGCAGGAGGAGGGGTACATTTTTTGTATCCTCAGATCATAAAAATGGAGAGAAAAAACTAAACTTGTTGGCCATACAGCTCATTAAAATTATTGCAGGCGGAGTTAACATATGTGTTATGGTCTCATGTTCATTTACTCCATATCCTTTCCTAAAATATTGTGTTAATTGTAAAGGATATTAAATAAGCTTCAATTTGGTACCAAATTTCACTATATTTTACTAATCTACATAAAAAGGGAAATTAAAAGATGAAATTAAGGTTAAAACTAAAATATAAGAATTTTGCGTGGTGTACTATAAAAGTGACCGTGTACTGTCTAGCTGAGTTCAGGTTTAATATTAGTCGATTAGACCGGTTTAAAGAATTTAAAATGTTTTTAAAATGTCCGGTTTAAAATGTACACAAATATTTTTAAGTAAAATTCTTCCTGATTTTCAGTAATAATAATACATCTAAATATTAAACTAAACATTAGTCAGCTTAATAGGGGTATTCATTTATCAACTCGTCTGACCAAAATACTTTTAAATAGCTACCATATATTTTGGCCTAAATTGTAAAATTGTTGTTAGATCATCTCAGGTAAATATTTAACACCGCAATATCGTATAATGTAAACTTGCATAGCAGTATATTCGAATCGTTCCCTTTTATTTGAATATTTCAATTCATTGACATGTTTCTAGCCACATGTTGGTTTGTGACATTTACAGAAAATCAGTTTTGTGATATTCATATGCTAAAGCGGTTAATGTGTAAAACGAACGAAGAATGATGCAAAATGACAGATTGGAGTGTTATATCCTGTAAAAATGATACCCGTATCAAAAAAAAAAAAAAAAAAAAACACCACAAAAAATTCTGATAAACACAGAATTTTCACTGCTGACAATACCAGGAAAAACTAATGAGCCCTTTAACTCCTGGTTAACTTTTTTAATTTTCAGAAACTACCGAGGAGTAAATCTCTGACAGCGGGCAAATTCCAATGCTCCAACTACGCCATGAGCAAGATACCTATCCTCAATATCGACTTAACAATACCAATTAATGGATAGTATTTAATAAAAATTTCCATCCGAAAATCTCTGATAAACTTGAGATAGTATTTGTGACTATACGATAACCAGCTGCGACACAAGCGCATGATACCCCACTTTAGAACAAACTGATTAAATGCTTCTTTGATCTGAAAACGCTATCTGAAAAAAATCTTGATAATAAAGGCAAGACGTGTTTTTCTTGTGTATTTCCTGGTTAGAAGGGTAATAAGAATGTGGACTAGAACCACCTCTGGAAACTAATTATATATTACAGGGGTAGGGAATCCATCGGTTTTAAAAAATAAATATTATCAGTTTGAAAATGTAGAATGGGGTAACACCAAGGACACTCAAGGGACGTATCAATCAAGATTTCACGTCTTCACGGATTTGACATACCCGGTTTTGACTGTACCCTGGATTGACTCACTGATAGTGTGACGGGTGCAACTAGTGGAGCAGGACATGCTTACCCTTCCGGAGTACCTGATGTCACTCCCGGTTTTCATGGGAGTTTACAGTGTCTTAGTTCTTGATGTCGTTCTTTTTTATTTCCGTCTATTGTGGCTGTCTCACGTCCTTGTTTTGTCGTTGTTTTTCTCTGTTGCTGTTTTTGCCATGTCTTTGGACTTCGATTTTTGTAATCATCACTTCCTTTGTTCCTTCGGTATTCTACTGCCGTTGTTTCAATTCATGTTTTTACTATCGAAAGAATATTTTACGAAGGGATATTGAGTAAGCGAACATGAGACCATAACATATATGTTAATTCCAACTGCAATTAATGTTAATGAACTGTATTGTTTATGGATGGGAATATATTTCATAACGCAAAAGATGACTAGCATAAGCCTTGTTGTTTTCATTCATATGTTTTAGTTATTCACAGAAAATTGTCCATTCTAAAATTTGTGATTTATTCCTACTATCAGTGGGTCCCGATTACGCTAATTACGACATGTGAACGGAAAATACATACTAATGAATTTTTAGAAAATTCAAAGGCCTATACCATTGAAAAAAAAATTGTAGGCAACAAAAACCAAAAGATAGTTTTCCTCAGTCGTATCCAACAACTCAGCAAAGCCACAAGAAAAGTAATCTAAGTGTTCTGTAGTTAGAGTACGACAAGTAAACGGACGGATGGACGAAGGAATGCTTGCTAGAAACCCATGATATGTCCCTTCAACGACGGGCCTATATAAAAAAAGCTTAAAATTTCACCAGGGTTTGCATTAAAGTGACAGAATAATAACTCGCGTTAACCCTTAATGATGTCTCAGATTAGCACACGTCAAAACAAAGATATCTTACTAGTAAAAATGTGATTATAAGAACCTTATAATTGTTTAAGAGGAGTCAACAATCATAGCGTTATGATATTATCATTGCTTATCGGGGAACGACAATGTTAAAAGTAGTCCAAGTATCTATATTTATAGAGACATTTCTTCGTTTAATGGGAGAACAGGAAAAACATCAATACAAACACATTTTCCTGAAACTAACACAATAAATCATTTCATACCTGCATATAGTATGAATTGAAAATAATAAACCTTTTTTCTAAGAGGGTCTGAACACATTTTAAAGTGGCTAGGCGACAAAAGAGTGGATGCATGAAGGAAACGACTGACAAAGTGGGTAATTTACAATATCTACTTAAGCAGAAGACGATACAGATAAAAATATGAAGAATACGTATTTAAACTCAAAAGTTGCCAGGTAGTTGAGAATCTCCTCGAGCATTTCTTATGTGCTTAATTAGATACAATTTCCTCCATCAAAAAAAAAAAAAAAAAGATTGACATGGAGTTTTTTTTTTTTTTTCAATAGATAAACTTGATTGAAAAATACTTCTCGTAATGTTTGTATTTTAACTGATAGTATAATGACAGTATAAAGAATTAATGAATAAAGTAAACATGGTACGGTAGCCCATAATTGAAAAGTAAAAATACACCAAATGTACAAAATAAAAATAGAAAAGGTAAGTCTTCAGCCCAACGTTTCGACCAGTACGGCCTACTTCTAGGTGTAACCTTGCAGAAATTCGAAAAAAAGATGTGATAAAAGATAAATACAAGAGAAGGCTACCAACTGACGTTTATCAGGAATTTCCTGTAAAATCATGCTCAAGCATGCTCAAGCAGAATATCTTGTCGATATCCCCTATTACGTAAAGAATGTAAGTTACGTGCCAGTTTTGCTGGACTCTTAATCAATTTCTGGCATTTTTTTAACATCATTTCCGTAAAAACGAGGATTAGAAGTGCCTTAAGTAATAAGCTGTTTACGAGTTGCGCCATATTTAGATATCAAATGTTCATATCTACTACAAAACGTCTTAAGGAAGTTATCTGGTCATTTTCGAATTTCTCTGGTTTTATCTATTTAAAAGCTTAATAATGTTTTGCCCGGTTACACCCTAATTTAATTTCATAATTTCATTTTATACATCTTTTGGAGCACTCTGTCAAAATTTTATTCCATTGGTGTTATTTTGTCACATTCATTATTTAATAAACATTCCTTGTGTTAAACCTATGAAAAATGCCGAGGAGTTCGGTTTTCCGCCATTTTTTCAAGCACTTGTATCCTAGTAATTTCATCGGCAACCTATTAATTTTATTGGCTTAAAGTACTTGTTTACAATTTTCTAGCAAAAAAATCACATTTAATAGAAGTCCTTGTTATTTTAGAATTGACCAGCGAACATCCTTAAATGTATTCAACAACTTATGAAATCTGTAACACTGTTGTAAAAGACGTTCATTTAAATCGTCAAGAGTAGAACAAATTCGTGCGAATCGTACCAGTTGAGAAATATACACCCCGTAGGATGGAGCTAGAGGGAAATTAGTAATAGAGAAATCAAAATTATCCCGTTTATCATATATTTTAGTTTTTATTTTACCGGAGTCAATAATTTTATTTAGATCCAGAAAGGGCAATATTTTGAATCATTGTTAGCTTTATCTATATCAGTTGTTGTGGGTAAATAATGTCTATGTTACAGTACAAATTGGAATCCAGTAGGATCCGGAATCCCCATAGTACAAATTAGAATTCTAATTTCTACTTGGACAAATTAGAATTCTGATTTGTACTGGATTTGATTTAGTACAAATTACAATTCCAATTTCTACCGGGACAAATTAGAATTCTGATTTGTACTGGATTTAAACCAGTATAAATTAGAATTCCAACTTCTCCTCCGAGAAATTGAGATATCCTAATTTATACTAGTAAGATTCTGAATCCTACTGATTTCTCGTATGATCGAGAATAATACTGGATATTTTGTTCAGGAGGATTCTGGATATTACTGAAACTCAATGCTGAATAAAGGTTTTGATTTTGTTATGAGAAGTATGTATTTCACAGCATTTATAAAAATGACAAATGATATAATTATAATATAACTGTTCATTTGTTTCATTGTTGGAACTCTGTCACACTGGTAGAGCAGGGAATTTTCGATTTACGCTAAGGCAACGCATAGTATTGCATTTACCATCTAGTAATTTTAAACCGTGGCTGTTATACTGCCATTTTCCGATGAACGATTTTTTTAACATGACAATGTGTGAAATTTCATTTAAAGTAATATGATCTACTGCATTTAAACAAGGGAAACAAAAACTCAACAAGATCAGTATCAGAAAAGCAGTTTTTAAGTATGCCATCTTTAGATAAAAATTCATATTCCAATATATTTTTTTTTGTAAAATACCTCAATATTTTCTTCCATATTTAAAGTCAACTAATGAAAACTAGTCATCAAAACTTTAAACTATGCTCAAAGATTTAAAAGTTCGAAGCAAAACATCTACATCTTTTATACAATTAGACAATTAATCTTATTCTTTCGAAATTGATATTTTAATTAAATTAATGATCACGAAAAACAATGGAAGGGACATATAACTAATAATGTTTTACTTCTCTACCACCGTTTCTATTGATCTGAGTTAGTAGGATCCAGAATCCTACTAGTATAAATTAGGATATCTCAATTTCCCCTAGGATAATTTGGAATTCCAATTTATACTGGACTGAATCCAGTACAAATCAGAATTCTAATGTGTCTTAGTAGAAATTGGAATTCCAATTTGTACTAAATTAAATCCAGTACAAATCAGAATTCTAATTTGTCCCAGTAGAAATTAGAATTCCAATTTGTACTAGGAGGATTCTGGATCGTACTGGATTCCAATTTGTACTGTAACATATACATAATCTAAAAGATGGGGATTATCAATAATATCGTTAATATAGCTGCTGTTATCATTGAAAAAAAGAAATAAGTTTATGACTTTTTGGTATAGTTCCGTTTTGAAGTTTTTTCACGAAGTCTCGTTCGTAACAGAAAAGGAAAAGGTTTGCAATTAGAGGTGCACAATTTGTACCCATGGGAATACCTATGACCTGTTGATAAATAGTGTTGCCAAAACGAACAAAAATATTGTCCAGTAAAAGACTGGGTGCATTAATCATATCATCACATGTCCAGGGACAATGATTATTGTAGGTAATATCAGAGAAGAATCCTTGCTTTTGTTAGAGCAAATGAACTGCAGACCAGAAAAGACCATTTAATAAGGTGTACCAATTTGTATTTAATTAAATCATGTGGAAGTGTAGTTTAAAGTGTAGAAAAATCATAACTGTCGATAGATGAGACTGGCCGTATAATTGATTGTAGATTATCTAAAACTTCAATAGAATTTTTTACACTCTAAAAGTAATCAGAGTTTTGATAAGTTGTTTTTTCACAGTATTTAATAACCAGCTCCTTTATACAAGTAAGTGCACTAGTTAAATGGATGGATAAATTAGTAGTTGAACACTTACTAGATGCAGAAATAAAACGATGTTTAAAGGGATTTTTGAAAAGTACCTGGTAGGTAAGATGTTATTTTTAGCTGGAACTTTAAGCATTTCTGAATCCTTATAATGTTGTTTGAATAACGTGTTTTCGCCCCAGTTGGTACGTTTGAAAGTGTCTGACTTGTCCAGTTCGTTTTGTTGAACATCGATGTAGTATTTCTTCCAGACGATAGCAACGTTGTTAAAAATCTTGTCAACAGGTACAAACACATATTTTTTAACATACCGAAGATTCTTCCATTTTGACTTTAAGATAAATCCCTTTATTCAAACGGAACATAAGAATTGCATGAAACTCCTTCCACTTTATGACCTTAAGGGTATACGATACAATATAGATCCCATATTGATTTTTTCACGAAAATCCAATATAACGTAACTTTTGATATGAAGATTCCAAATTTGAAAAGAAAAACATACCTCCATGACTTACTTTTTGAGATATTTAACGTTGAAAATTGCAAGTTTTAGGGCAAAACCCAATAATTTGCGATTTTTATGGGAATTTTTAAATGTTTGTAATTTTCGAAGTACTTGGGCTATTTTAGTTCTGTTTTTTGATCTGTAATGCTCATTTCATTGCCTTTAAATGGACAAAGTATAATAACAACATCCGATACATCTCTTATTTGGTGTTTTTGTATATGTAATGCATAATTATAGCTATATGCCTGGATTGAAATCGAGATATAAAAAACAAATTGACTATTGACTTTATAATTTGGCAAATGGTTCCCGTGATGGACTTCTTCTGAAAACTAATTAGAAACTAATGGGTCCATGAGCTAGTTTTTAAGATATTTGAGAAAAACTGTCAAAAATTTACCAAAAAATAATATTTTTGGCGATAAATGACGTTTCGTTGTATTTCTCTCGGTATAACGTTTTTCATCTTTACCCGCCGATTTTTCTTCGTTCTATTTGCATTAATTCATCAGGCGGTAGAGTATCTGAATAAATTTTCCAAATATTGTTTCAAACTTGTTGTCGCACGATACATTTTTTTCGGGTCAATTCCAATAATGGTCTCACATGGCGCAAGACGAAAAATGTATATTTGAAAGTGTGGTCCATCTTCGTGTGACCCTATCATACGATGATGATGTGTCCGTTTATGTAAATTCAGTTGAATGTCTAAATAACAATCGACCCAAAACATGCAAGTAACAGTTAACGAAAGAAAGTCGTGTTTAGTGTTTTGATTCAATTCTAATAGTACGGAAAATTTAGATCTTGAATTATCGTAATTAATGGACAAGAATAAAAATGAAAACAACGTTTATTTTAACCTAGAAGGTACTACAGAAGATAGACTGGGCATTTTACCAACTATTTAACATGTTAGATGTCTCGTAAATCAAACAAAATAAATCCTGTATTCACTTGGTATAGTAGTAACTTAGTTGCTACACCCTCACAACACGACGTCTACAGTATATAGCTGTTGTACGTCGATCATTCACGATTGCACGTTTTACGCATCCCCCCGCCCGTCTTATACCGATCACAGGGGCTAGGCTCGTTAAATGTTAAAGTAAAACTATATATTATTTGAACATCTAACGCGCCTACCCCCTGTGATACCAATATGACATATTTCAGGTGTAAAACTCAAGACCTATTTTGTGAATACAATAATAAAGCGATGTTTAAATTTTTACATTGTTTATTGATATAACTGATGTGTTGTGAGTAAGATCCTGGAGACTGCATTTCGCAGTAATGAATACAATAGTGTGGGTAACCTTTTAACTATAATACTGTCCTTTTCCCGCGAATTCACGACAATGTTTTGAGCGACGTCACGAAAATCTGGAAAACGTCACCACTCCACTTAACAACGTTATTATCTCCCCTGTAACTGTATCGTATGCCCTTAAGGGGATACGATACAGTACCAAGGTCAGATAATTACGTCGCCGAATGTGGCATGTTGTTTTCGCGACGTCACGAATAAGAGCACGACGTCATAAATACCAGACTACGGGAATTGCTAACCTGGTACCCGCGCCCATATGAATTTGTATATGACGGAGACATACTGAATATTACGGCGGGAACCAACCACGTGGAACCAACCTAGCGAATCGCGGACAGAATCAAGTACATTAAATCTATGATATAAAATCATTGATCATTACGCAATTGGGACATAGTAGCTACAGATCCGAAATACTTTTCAAATTGAAACCTGCTAGCAAAGACTTCCTATCGGCATCGTTTGCAATAGAATCCATTTTTCCCAACAACAATTTGTTACAAGTAAACAAACACACCGTAGAAATTTATCAAGTTTGCTGTAATTATTACTGAACATCACTACTGGAATACAAGTCCACGGAAATACTGAGAAATTTCAAGCGTTATTAAAATCTCGTGACTTTTCCAGTGACTTATTTTTCAGTTGCATTTTTTTTTTAAATCAGCTCCCGTGGAATTTCTGTAACCTATGTACATTTTCTCCGGTGAAAATGCCGTTAATTAGTTTCTGAAAATTGTTCTTGTTTATTTATGGAAAAAGTCAAAAGTCATGGAATGTCACAGAATACGAGTAGCATATTAAATACCTGAATTCATCAAGCCAAAGATAAAAAAAAAACAAACAAAACAAAAACAAATCAAATAATTTTGAGGCAAAACATATAAACAGCTGAATGTAAGAATGAATAAGAACACCACAAAATTAAGAAATTGAGGTCTGGCGTAATTTTTTGCGCATGGGCTTACAAGTCTCGAAGTTGTTAGTTCGAATCTAGCATGCGACAGCTAAAAAATTATGTGACTTTTCTATATTTTAGCTGGTAAAAATGAAGGGATTGCCGCGAAGGAGTCAGATGGTGCATTATCATGGCTATTTTCAGGGCAAGTTTGCGGCATTTTACGATTTGAATTTTCACGGGGTGCTGTGAAAATTCAATTAAAACCTCCGTGAAAATGGCTTTTTCATATCACACTATCTTTACCATGCAAATTTTGTACCTAATAATTCTTATTATACAATATATATAGGCAAGAGTATGGTATTGAAGAGGCACAATAATGCCTGATAATTATCGAATTTAACTTTAAATGAGGACACAGGTGCTCGAGGACAGGGCCCTGTATTGGGCCCTATGTTCCCTCCCCTTTTATATGCCAAAATGCACATTGATAGTAAAAGAGGAAATTGACGATAGATATATGTTATATTAGTACAAAATAGCAAAAATAAATGGCCAATAATGAAAAAAGGAGTAAATATCATAAAAAGGGGGAGGGACCATAGGGCCCAATACAGGGTCATGTCCTCAAGCACCTGTGAAAGAGGGTCGGTATAATCTTTTTCGGGACAACGGGAAAAGTCATTTATCAAAAACGGGACTCGGTCAAGTATGTGTTTGACTGATCTTTGTGAATGTCTTTAGACGGAAGTATTCATTAATCACCGGATAAATTCTCTGTTCTGTTTGATGTCTTTTATTTCCTGTTTTACTCTTTAATGGTATTCAACTCTGTTCCAATTTTTTCGCAACCCTTACATTCGGGAAAACACAGATTGACGACGTTCAAGTTTCCGAGCGAAATTTAATTTAACGTCATTTCGCGCCAAAAACGGCAATACTCGTTTGTAGCGATAAAAAATGACAGTTTTCTCTCTGTAGCTTTAAAATAAGCACATGGACACCCATTTTTCAAAGCGAATTTCAAAAGAGTGATGTTTCACGGAGATCTCTGAGAATTTTTAAGAAAAAATCAGTTCACAGTTTTTTTCTATGTGAAATTTTACCAACGAGAAATGGACTTTTATTCTATAAATATTTACATAAATGTCAATTTCGAACCACAAATAATGAAAATTTGTTTGAAAATTTTTACTTACATTCTTTGGTAATATCTCACAAAACTGTAGCAAAAAACTGGAAGCAATTAGCTTAATTAGTTTTAAAGTTATGACATTTTGAAAATTACTGTAAAAGTCTAATTTTTACGAAATATTTGGGAAAATGGTCAATTTTGTATCCCAATTATCCCGAAAACGAAACCATGAAGGTATAATTTTCTTTGCAGATTTGGAAAGAGCATGTTCAAATAGACTATATTTCAAAATTTCACGAAAAAATCAGTTCAGAATCTTTACTGTATCGTATCCCCTTAAAGATTACTTCAATTTAGGAAATAACAAAATGGGGTCAAAGGTCTCGTTTTTGAACTATGACGTCATAAATATTGCGCTATATTGCAATTTTATTTTTTCATTGTTCGGCCAATAAAATCTCGTAAAACCATCCAATTTCAAATTCAAAGGTTGTTTTTGACACTACCGGCCCTGCGGATCTCAGGAATTGGCTTTTGAACGAAAAAAAAAATCGTAACTACGCTCTAGTACAAAAAGTATTTTCCCGCCATATTAAGCCCATAAAAAATAGAACAGACCATTATAGTACTCAAATTTGGCACATAATAATTTATTGAAAATTAGACAGAATATTACGCAAATCGTAAAATTTCGGATGAAAGAATAAAAAAGGGGCCAACCGGATCAGGATAATAGATATTTTCATAAAATGTGTAAAAATTGCAAATCGCGGGAAAGAAATAGCGCACTTTTTACAAGTAACTTCAAACGACGTTGTGAAAAAAATGTCCACGGTGTAAAGCTTTTTGTCCATTGTTTTAGTGAAAAAATAGTATTTAAGAATATAATTTTTTAAATGATCGTTCAGAATTCTTTCAATTCCATACTTTCAATAAATAGTAGGCGCATGACAACCAAAACATGCAAAAACTTGCATTGATCATTTGTTATATGGTTTAACATCCTAAAATTTTATATACCAGTATCTGATGTAACAAAAAATTGAAGTTGTGCATTTAACAGGCTGTAAATAAGGATACAGCATAAATTTCTCCAAAGTACTGTCTAGTCACTGGTTTTTGGGGACGATCATTTAATTTTCAGGGGGTTGGGGTTGGGCAATTTTGCCTGGACAAATCATTTTCGTGAACATCTCGAACAAATTATTTATTTTCACCAAATGTCACATCAAATTATTTATATGCATTTGCAACATAAAAGTTATTCTTTAGAAAAAAATTAAATTACTAATTTTCATGACAAGTAGGATCAAAATATTTATTTTCACTTTCACCAAGATTGAATTATTTATTAAAAAAATCGCCCCTTTCCCTGGTCGCCCCCTTATAATTCCTTGTACCAGCCAGTCGTTGGATCCATTCCAGAGTTAACATGTTATCTGAAAAAACCTTTAGTACTAGAGAGAAAAACAGTTTTTAAATTTATTGAATAATTTGATTGGTTAATTCGTTCAATTATATAAAATTAATAGTAACTTGTGTTTCGGGACGTATTGGGACATCGACACCGATCTGTATCTTGTTACAATCCTACTCCGGCTGTTACAAGACACGCAATCCATATCTGTAGACAATCTGATTTTTTTTATATTGGCTTCTTAATTAGTAACTTTTACACAAATATGAGGGGCCGAGGCCATTTTCAGGGCCCCGGGATAAGTCATTTTTAACTTCGGGGAATAGGAATGACCTATTTAAAGACTGGGATGTCATCAGGACAAAGGTATGATTTTAGACGTGGAAATCGAGACGGGATTAGCAAGAATTGGTTTCTCAAAGCGATCTTTATTGTATTTTATCGTGCATTAATCAGAACTGAACAAACAATTAGGGAGATCATATATGCATCATATACCTTTAAATTAAACATTTTGCACTTTCAAAATATAAAATTTTCTAAACAATTTTCCGGGATCCGAAAATATGTCCGGGATATCGGTATTTACTCATTTTAACAACGGAAAATCGGGATGAGACCCCCTTTTACCCCCCTTAAATATTGCTTAATGTTTCTGGGCATTGGCTATAATGAGGGCCGATGGGTCTCATCCCGGAATCCTGGCTTTATTTTTACTAAATCCCGAAATCCCAAACTATAAAGGAACTTGAGAATTGATGAAATCCCGATTCCCGGAGTATCTATTTACCGAAGTCCCTGGCTTAAATTATAAAATCCCGAATTCCCGAGCATAAAAACTTCCAATCCCTGCATCCACGGGGGAGGCTTGGGCGATTTTGTAAATAACTAATTTCATCTTGATACTAGTGAAATACATATTTTAATCCTATTTGTCGTGAAAATAAATAATATAATTTTGATTAGGATAATATATTATTTATTGCAAATGCCAATAATTAATTTGATGTGACGATTTTTTTCGAGATTTTCATGAATATAAATAATTTTTCGAGGCAAGATCGCCAAAGCCTCCCACTGAAAATTAAATAGTCGTCAACCTAAGAGTTTTATACCAGATTTTAGGATTTAAGGATAACAACCATTTTTATGTAAAGGGAACAACGGCAGTAGAATACCGAAGGAACAAAGGAGTGAAATTCACAAAAATCGAATTCCAAAGACAGGGCAAAAACGAGAACACAGAAAACAATGACGTTAGACACAAAACAATGACGTTAGACAGATACAAGGCACATAACCAGAAATTACAACATTCAGAACAAAGGCACTCACAGTGTGAACTCCAATGAAACTGAGAGTGACGTCAGGTGCTCCGGAAGGGTAAGCATGTCCTTCATTTTGTTTCCTATTGCCTCAATCCTTTGGGTTTCAAATAACAAAAAAGTTAAAGTGCCAATCATACAATGTTAAACAAGATTTAAAGTTGTGTGTAGTGTTCAGTTAGCAAATAGTACTGTACCATAAAAAAGAATAAAATATACTTTTTAAATGTCACTTTTTCTAATTAAATTGCTGTGCTCTTCAGTTAGGCTTTTTTTTAGGCAGTGCATTAAGACATAAATTGAAATGCAAATCCTTGCTGCATTATAGATGCCAGGATGCTTATTTTTACATGCGGTAACTTGTGTTGGTAAGAAGAAATACTTGTCTCGATTTTTATTATGCATTATGATTAAGGGGAGAGGGGGTAGGGCATTAATGTTGAGCTCGAACTCTGGCAATGGCCTTTTACGGCTTTCTTTTGTTAATTTACTATTGTGATTATCCTAATATTTCTTTCAAGGTAATTTTATTGTTGTCCGTAAAACTAAGTTAAGGTTTACGATTTCTGGTTTTTCACCACGACACCATTAAAGGGGCGATACTTTAATGGGGTAATTATTTTGGTTTCAGCTGAAAAAAAAAACAGTATGCACGTCCTATGAAACACATTACAAAAACAGGAAAACAGCAAACACCTACAATGGCCAGGAACTACAATCACATGCCACAATTTACAAGCAAACTGCACCAGACAAACAATAATGAAAACAAGAGACAAACATAAATAACGATAGGAACTCGGGATAGCCGGAGTTGGTACCGGCATCAGCAAAAGCCAGTGGTAGGGTTAAACCGGTTTATGGGTACCCAAACCTCCCCTTTCTCTATCCCGTTTCCCTATAGTATCATAAACACGCGAATAAAACTCAATACAGTTAGACTACTAACTCAATGACCACTATCTTGGAACAGAAAAAGCATAAGACAAAACGTAATTTTGAAAGAAGGGTCAAAGAGTGCTCGCCGCTAAACTGCCGGCTAGCTCAAGGAATCTAGACTGCTGGTAAAACACTGTCGCACTACGGAAAAAAATCAAACTCAAAACTTCCCGAAGGGTTTGGTAAAGATGTTTTTTAACGGCATACAACATATACTAGTATACAATACTGAATAATAAGTTGAAATTGGCGGAGTTTCTGTTACAGAATATTGTTTCAATGAAACCTACGGTAAACTTCAGAACAATAATCTCCTTATGTAACACTGTTATGCTAAACACAATTTATGGCGCATTCTTGTAGATGGCAAGTTGTCGAATCCTCCGAATTCAAGAGCGCCAACTCTGACGACGTCATAAACCAAAGACGACACAATAATGTTGCGTTACTGAATTATATTGACAGACAGCTTGGAAGGTGATTCAACATAATTATCTGTATAAAAATTTATTCTGTTTGTGACCTTGGTAAAAAAATTATCTTCAAAAAATTTAGAGCATGCTTGTCTGCACTTGCTCGTTTACACATTTTTTTTAGAATAATTGGTTACATTAAATATATCAAAACGTGCTTCCCAGTTTATTTTTAAAGGTGGGCGATATTTAGGCCCTTTTCTAAAAAAAATGTCAAACTTCTTTATCTACAATGATGTTAAGATTCCCCGTTAATATGTACTCCATGAGTGACGCTCAGTTTATGTTCAACAAAGAGATCTACCAATATTCGACAAGTCTCACCCACATAGTTTATCAGGCAGTTAACAAAAGTTTTCAAATAAACAAATGAAGGGATATGGAGTAAATGTACATGGAACAAAATCCATATAGATACATGATAAGATTAAGCAAATGGAACAACGCTTTTATTGTTGTTCTTCATCTTGAAGTCACTATGAGGCCTTCAACAAAGAGCAAACGCTCTTACCTTAAAGTAAGTTCAAGACGGCCCATAGCACCGGTTTAAGCGGAATTCACTTGCTGAATGTCGAACAACGCCACATCCATCCCCTTTATTTCATTATTTTTTATGGATGCAGGGTTGTCAACAAGCATAACATATCTTACAAACACTGTCATCCATTGCCCCACAAAGATACAAATGAATAGACAATACAACATCTAAACGATCACAGGGCACTCATCGAGTTCGAAGTCATTTTTCTTGCAACTTCGTCGTATTTGTATTGACGAAGAGGATTTCAGAACTGAATGTAACAGAATGAAATCCTTTTTTGTTAAGAGAAGTTAACTTCTTGATCGAGCTATGAATTCAGTTTCCCTTTTAACCAGACCTGGACAAAAGGGTGAGAAATACCGACGACTGCGTCCAGTTGATCCTGTTATACAACTCTCATAAAGAAGCTTACAAAAACATTTTGATCCGCAACTTTAAAACGCATACGATTTATGAATCGGTAGAGTTGTACAAAAGTGAAAGCATAAAGTACCATAATCGACTGAAACAAAATTATTCCTGCTGAAAACTTCCCTTACTAATTCAATCATTCCGCCGCAAAACTTTCATAGATAATAAAAACGAATATTCTACATTTTGTTTCATTCTTAAACTCATACCATGTAACCTAAACCCAACGCGTACATATAGAAAATGAGAACTGATGTGTTCTGTCCAGTCGATATATTAATGAGCGTTGATTTATATATTGTTCCTCGTATAAACTGCTATTTCAACTTGCTTCCAGAGGTAACTAAGTAAAAGCTTTGCTAATTACTACGCAAGAAGTTGTTTAAAACTAATGAGTATCTCCCTCTTGCATAGCTCTGTCCTAGCTGATTTTGGCTTTCCTATTTACATCTTATTTGTTACTTGCTATCTATCAGTTTTTACAAGTATTTCGGTTTATGGACTTCCAAATATTTTGATTATATCTGCATTGAAGAGACATAAGTTGTCGAAATGCAGAAACAAAATCCATTGAAACCTCTGTATTTATTACCACTTGGCCGACGCCTCTGCTGGTGGACTGTTAGTCCCGAAGGTATTCACCAATCAAGTAGCCAGTTCTCCGGTGCTGGACCGAAAACTGATTTTTTTAGAAACTTTTACTACCTAAAGTATCTACAAATTTCAGAAATTTTGTTTAAAAGAAAGGGTATCTCCCTTTTGCATAGCTCTGTCCTTAATTGATTTTGGCGTTTCTATTTACATCTTATTGGTTACTTATTACGTATTTCAGTTTATGGACTTCAAATGTTTTGATTTTATCTGCACTGAATTCTGTATTTTGTTATTTGACTACGATTCGAAGTGACAAAAATATGTTCTCTTTGAACGTAAAAAGTATGTTGATAGCTTATTGAACTTGCTAAAAATGATCTTTATTGACGTAGACCCATGTCGATGTATATTTTGTTTTAATGATGCCAACCAAATATATAGAATAATTTTATCAATAGCCCAAGGAATGTGGTGATAAATCACCCTTAAACTCTAAACAAGGTATCTCATATTACAAAAAATCGTCAGATACAATCAATAGGCATCACAGAGAATATAAGCTCCATAAACATTATTCAAAGCAATCATACTATTATCTCTTTATACGTAATATTTCTCGTTGTCAGCGATAATTCAGCAAAATTCGAATCACATGCGCGTTTCTATAAACGGCCTAAACAAACAATGTGTACGATCTAGGTGTTATCTGTCAATCAATCGCACATCAATCATATGCAATATACATGTAGACGTCCTGAATAATGATCGAAGGGGGCGTTATCAAATACAAATCATGAGTAGATTTATGTCCAAAATGTTTATTTCATTTCCAAAAATGTGTATCTCTTTATTATACAATCACCGTACTATGTACGTGAAGATATCATTTTGATTCATTTCATATACCCGAGGCATTAATTAGGATTAAAATTATAAAAAATAATACTTCACCGGCGGATCTAGACTCTGAAAAAGGACTGGGGTTCTGATGGGATGCAAGAAAAAAAACGAAGTCCAAAGACATAACCTAAACAAGAACACAGAAAACAATGACATCAGACACAGAAAACAATGAGTTGGACAGATAAAAAGCACAGAAATAGAAATCCCAACATTAAAAACAAAGGCACTTACAGTGTGAACTTCAGTGAAACTTAGAGTGACATCAGGTGCTCCGGAAGGGTAAGCATGTCCTGCTCTGTTAACAGCACCCGTCATACTGTAAGTCAGTCAATCCGGGGAAATGTCAAAGTCGGTAGTCAAATCCGGGAAGACGTGAATCTAGCTGAAAATGTCCGTTTTCATTTGGGATACTGACACGTCATATCTTTCAATGATGTTATGATGACGGCCATAGAATTTCTTGAGGGATGAAATTAACAAAGGTTGAACAAATCCCTAACTTAGCAGCTTTTGGGACAGTGTTTTTGCTCTGTTCACAAAATCACCGTACAAACTACACGCTCGACAGTAACGAATCAACTGTGAAATGTACACTCCATAGGCTGGAGAGGTAGGTATATTGCTGCTCAGAAAGGGAAAGTTCACAATTTGGAAATTAAAATCATCACGCTTGTCATATAGCTTAGATTTTAAACGCCCATCTTCGTCAATATACAATAAAAGATCTAGGTACGAAGCTGAATTAGGCGCTTTAATTTCAAGCTTATTGGGATAGATCTGATGTAAATAATCTTAAATTTAGGATTATTAAGAGAACGTAGCGGAAGCTGAAATTAAAGGACAGGGCTAAATGTTTTTGTTTTCTTTGAATAAGCTCTTGTAAAAACTTGGCCTCGTAGGAGTAAAGGAAAAGGTCAGCTAAAAGCGGCACACAATTAGTTCCCATAGAAATCCCTATTGTCTGTCGGAAAACACGACCTCCGAATTCGACAAAAATATTGTCGATCAAAAATTCTAACATTTTGATTTCATCAGTTAACCAACCAAGCTTTTGTCCAGTTATCAAGAGTAGTAAGATCTCTGTTCAAATTAGTTTCCATTTCCGGAATATCATTTGAAGAATACATAAAAGAGCTATCATCCGCAAATAATCTAACAAAAGAATTAATTTCTTCTTTGATGTATATTAAAAACAATAAGGGTCCAAGTACTGATCCCTGTGGAACCCCAGCTTTCAAGTATTATGTTGTTGATTTGGAATTTTTAAGCAGAACTTGCTGCTTCCTGTCTTTTAGATAATCCTGAAGCCAAAGAAAAAGTTTCCAATGAATTCCATAGGATGCTAATTTAGAAAATAGACCTTTGTGCCAAAGACGGTCAAATGCCTTTGAAATATCACAAAAGAAAATACAAGACATTTCTCCTTTCTCCAAAGATAAACATATTCTGTGATAAATTTCAATGAGTTGATGACATGTTGAATGACCTGGAACAAACCCAGACTGGAATTTATCTCATTCATATAGTTGTAGATATGCTTAGATATAACACGTTCAACGACTTTACCAACACAACTTAATAATGCAATAGGTCGATAATGTGAAACAATTGATTAATCTCCTTTTTAACTCGCCGGGACGACTGTCCGGGGAGCTATTGTCATACCCCCGGTGTCGGCGGTCGTCGGCGTCGTCGGCGTCGGCGTCAGCAAAACTTTAACCTGACTTGAGGAATTGAGACCTGAATAGTTAGGATTGTGATATTTGGTATGTGACTTCCTTGTGATGAGAGATTTCTTCTGGTACTATACTTGTTGACATTTTGACCTTGACCTTTCCCCTAGGGCAATTTTTAAAAAAACTTAAACCTTGCCTCTAGAAGGTAGGCTTTTAGTGGTAGGGTGTTCATATTTGGTATGCAACTTCCTTATGACGAGAGCTTTCTTCTGGTACCGTACTTGTAGACATTTTGACCTTGACCTTGCCCTGAGGGCAATTTCTAAAAAACTTTAACCTTGCCTGTAGAAGGTAGACTTTTAGTGGTAGGGTGTTTATATTTGGTATGTAACTTCCTTATGATGAGACCTTTTTTCTGGTACCATACTTGTAGACATTTTGACCTTGACCTTGCCCTGAAGGCAATTTCTAAAAAAAACTTTAACCTTGCCTGTCGAAGGTAGACTTTTAGTGGTAGGGTGTTTATATTTGGTATGTAACTTCCTTATGATGAGAGCTTTCTTGTGGTACCATATTTGTAGACATTTTGACTTTGACCTTGCCTGATGGCAATTTTTTACAAACTTTAACTTTGCCTCTAGAATTAAGTTGTTTATTTGTTGGGTGTTCATATTTGGTATGAGACCTTCTTTTAATGAGAGCTTTCTAAAGGTACCACATTTGTAGACATTTTGACCTTGCCCTTGCCCTGGGGGCAATTTTGTAAAAAACTTCAACTTTGCTTCTAGAATTAAGTTGTTTAGTGATAGGGTGATTATATTTGATATGTGACTTCCTTGTGAAGAAAGCTTTCTATTACTTTCGAATTTATTGTGCATTGAGGTTACTGGTATCCCCGGCGAGCTATGTTGTCTTCTGACAACTCCTGTTTATATTATGCAATAACATTGGTCAGTTTCCAACAAGACGGACATTTCCCAAACCTAAGGAAATAATTGAAAATAATATATAAGGGGACAGCTACAGAACGGGCAGTATTTTTTTATTTTTTGATGACTAATACCATCATTTCCAGAGGCTTTTCCAATTTTAAGACTTTCTTGTATATCAATAATTTCATTTTCTCGAATTTCTTCTATGTCTAAATTTGAATCTGTTCTAATGGGTAAATCAGGAGGTTTAATATCTCTATATATTTTTATATCATTATTCAATTTGTCATAATTGGCGTCTTTATATATCCATACATTGCGTTTATAAGTACTGTCAGTACAGTGGGGAATATTTGAAAACAATCTTTGTTGCATTAAGATCGCTTTTGCTTCGAATTACATCAATTATCTCTACAAAGGAAACATTACAGTCAGCTGAAACAAGAACAGGATCGAAAAGTGAAGCACGACCACTTATAGGATCGAATCGAGTGGGTTCGAGTATTTAATTAGCAAAATAAAAAGTGTTCATTATATCAATTAAACCGTTATCGTGGTCTACAGATAATATTTACGAAAGGATATGGAATAAATGAACATGATACCATAACACATATGTTAACTCATACTGCAATAATTTTAATGAGCTGTATGGCCATTTCGGAAATTTATTCCTCATCAGCAGCACTAGAACCCAAACAAAGGAAAGTCATAATTCAAAAAATGTTGTAGAATGCATAAAACCAAACGAAATCCGAATAATCAGTAATATCAAAGATAGCTAAGGACAAAACTACGATGTGAGTAGTTAATCATTTTTGGTTGAAACTCCAAAGAAATAAATTGTGATTCTATAGGTTTACAGAAACGCGCATGTGTTTCGAATTTCGCTGCATCAATACTTTTGAAAGCCCTCTTTTACGGCTGTCAAGATGGAGGTTAAAATCTTATAAATAGGTTTTGAAGAAAATTTTGCACTTCTAGCGATGTACCGTTGTTTATATCGACATTTGTGTAATTTTGACACCTAGATCAGTGTTTTCATCTTTGGTTGAAACTCCAAAGAAATAAATTGTGATTCTATAATATCTCCTTCATTTACAGCGTAGTAGCCTAGTTATGTCTTTAAACAATTAAGGTAATGATTGAGGAATAATAAAGAAAATGATGCTATTCGGTGCCTTATCTGCCAGAACAACGACATATTTGTTATTTTGTAAATGAATGGAGGACTAATATCTGGCAACACCGGCATTTTTGGAAAAGGATAATGCTTTAGTTCTAATTGTCGTCACCAATGGAAAGACAAACATATCTCAGGAAAGAAGAAATCGTATCTTGCCGTCATTTCATGTAAAATTCTTTCAAAATAAAAATAACTTCGTTGAACTATTTAAAGGGCGGAGATCTGTTGGTAGCGCAATCTATTGTAAAACGTAAAATTCTGAGTGTTGAATGATGGTTATTGTCACGTTATCTAACTTGCAATGTCTTATGTTAAACGATACTCTTTCCCAACACTCAAATTATGCAAGATTGATCAACTGAAAGATCAAAGTTAATTTGTCATATAATTGGTTATTTGTTCTCTCTCAGTTTTTAAACATCTTTGAGATTATGGTCTTCCAAACGTTTAGATTTTATCTGCACTGAAGAGACATAAGTTGTCGAAATGCGCATATGCAGAATTTAAATTATCAGTAACTTCGGTATTTAGTCATTTGCTACAATAATGGTTCTCTTCCACAACTGTTATCTTACCCTTGATGTTCAAGTCGGCAGCGCTTTTTGCATCTTTAAAATTTTTGAACTGGATTGTGTAGTGTCCACTGTCACTACACTTTGCTCCTATGATTGTTAGTTCATGTTTTGTACCAACAGACGATATCTGATACCGTGGATAACTTCCAGTATTAATTTCTGTACCATCTCTAAACCATTTCACAGGTAAATCTTTTATACTTGCTTCACAGCTTAACACAACATTTTCACCTTCTACAGCATCCATTTTTTGCAACGGCGACGGAAAAATATCTAACATATAATGTGAACAAAAAGTTTAAACGTTTATCAGATAAGATTCTTTTCATGTTTTTCAGTAATATAATTCAGAGATCCTATATTGTTATATTGATACAAAACTGAAAATGTCTAATCGTCTGCAAAATATCTTTATTTTACAATGGATTAATAAGGAAACACTTAGAATGGCCGAACATATTAAAATCACATGCCACAATTCACCAGGGAACTGCACAAGAAAAGCAATAAAATTATGTTTGTTTTAAAATTATATAAATATACATTTTTCGATGTAAGTGATTTTAAGCAGTTTCTTAGATATTTTCAGCAAATTTGCGTTGATGAGTATTCTGTGGGCTTTATTTGGATATATTTAAAAAAAAGTCGTCCTAATCAGTTATTCATAGGATATCAAAACATTTGTAATTTTGCAAATACGATAGCAAATGATAAATTTATACACGTCCTAAAAGTCCTCAAAACGATGTTGTTCTTTTTCAAGCAAAGTTATTTACCTGTGTGGCAAAGCAAACAAAAAAAAAACTCGCGAATAGTAACTTATTTCCTATTGTCACTGATTCTTCTTTCTTCGTCACTGTGAACATTTTTGTCTTTTAGATCACATTATTTCCGACAATATAAAGGAATTTGCATTTAATAGACTTTTCAACCAATACTGATTGAATTTCGGCTTCCTTTACGAGGTTTGAAAGTTTCACTGTGGGAATTCTCTACAAGCAGTTAAGATAATTTTTAATACAAATAACAAATAACACGGTTCTTCCTTTTTAAAATTCTCTTATCAAAAACTACGTGTTATTGAAATATTCTATCCATGTCAAAAAAGAAGTAACTACTCTTGCAATACTTTGTTTTATATCATCATCACATTATACCATATGGGAAACATTCAAAGATTTTCTCCTTTGAAAATACAATAAATACCAAAGTTGCACAGACAACGGTCAATTTCGATATGCTGTACACGTGTTTCAAGGAGTTACCTCTCATCAGCAGCATTTTAATCCAATAATATGAAATGCTATAATCCAAAAGTAGTCACAAAAGAAGTATGCATTACCAAAAATATCAAAATAGGAAGCAAAATTAAGTACCAAGGACATCCACCGAGTGCCATACACGGAATGAAGCTTAAGTATTTTAAGGAGTTTAGAATTTTGATAAAAACAGTAAATTTCTATAAAACGCAAGGTATTTTTTTTCCTTTCAGACAAGTCTGACTATTGGTCTGTTGAATACCCTGGGGGACCTCTTGTCTACCAGCAGTGGCCTCGGCCCAATGGTTTAAAACTACAATAAATACCAAAGCTGCATAGAAAACGGTAAATTTCGATTCACTGTACACGTGTTTCAAGGGGAAACAAACAATATGGAAAGTCATCATCCATAAGCAGTCGAAAAGAAGTACTCATTACCAAAAATATTAAAGTAGGAGGCCAATTCAGTATCAAGGACATCCACCGATTGAAACTACCAGGCCATTTTAAATTATTATTTGTCACATGATCAACATCACAGATGTTCGCAAGCGCAGTACTTAGTTTAACACTGGACCATAGTGGGAAACATATTCAAAGACCTTATTTGAAATACCGCAATTGGAATTATTTTGGTCATAATGGTCCTTATTTGACCAGGTGTGAAAAATCTGTGCGGCATATTCATATCATATCCAAAATGACCGCCAGTTGGGAACATAGTTTAACTTTATACACGATTGGAACTTATTTGTACAAGGGCTTACACAGAAAAAACAAAAACATTTAGCCCAGTCCTTTAATTTCAGCTTCCGCTACATAGACGATGTACTTTCACTTAATAATCCACAATTCAAGGAATATTTACACCGGATCTATCCCAATGATCTTGAAATTAAAGAGACTACTGATACACCTACTTCAGCTTCGTATTTAGATCTTTTAATTTACATTGACGAAAATGGATGTTTGAAATCTAAGCTGTATGACAAACGTGATGATTTTAACTTCCCAATTTTGAACTTTCCCTTTCTGAGCAGCAATATATCTACCTCTCCAGCCTATGGAGTGTACATTTCACAGTTGATTCCTTACTGTCGGGCATGCAGTTTATACAGTGACTTTTTAATTAGAACAAAAACACTGTCCAAAAAGCTGCTTAGTCAGGGATTTGTTCAGCCTTTGTTACTTTAATCCCTTCAGAAATTCCATGGCCGTCACTATGACATCATTGACAGATATGACGTGTATGTGTCCCAAATGAAAACGGACATTTTCAGCTAGATGTCACGTTTTCACGGATAAGACATAACCGGATTTGACTCAACCCGCCTGGATTGACTCACTGATAGTGTGACGGGTGACGCTAGCGGAGCAGGACATGCTTACCCTTCCGAAGCACCTGATGTCACTCCCGGTTTTCATGGGAGTTCACACTATGAGTGCCTTAGTTCTTAATGTTATCTTTTTATTTCCGTGCATTGTATCTGTCTCACGTCCTTGTTTTGTCTTTGTTTTTATCTGTTACCGTTTTTGCCATGTCTTTGGACTTCGATTTTTGTAGTCATCGCTTCCCTTGTTCCTTCGGTATTCTACTGCCGTTGTTTCAAAGATCTCCTCCTATGAAGCAACAAAGCCAACATCAACCAAAACTTGGTCACAATAATCCTTAGGTGGTCCTCTTAAAAAATTTATACACCTCATAAAAGGTAAGTGCCAACGGGGAACTTGATTAAACATTGGAACCTATGGGAAATCATTCAACGATCTTCCCCTTTGAATCTGCATAGCCGATTGGAGCTAAACCTGGTCATAATAGTCCTTGAGTTGTCCCGTTTAAATATTATGTCAAGCAAGTCAGCACCTCATCAAGTTGGCTGCAAACAAGAAACATGATTTTGCCTTTGACTCTATAGGAAACTCTATTCAACATCACCTCCGAAGCTGAAAAACAAACTGGAACCCAACCAAAACAAAATAGTCCTTCGATGTTTACCTTCAAACAGTGACAATAGGTCTTCAATCCATCAAAAATATAGCTGCCAGTAGGGAACACAGTTTCAGGCAATATGAAATGGATTTTCTTTTAATTTTTGGATATCAAAAGTATTTATCATTTCAAGTCATAATATGCAGAAAATAACCAGTTTCAAGTCACATTTCTCGTGAAAACAAATGAAAAAGCTTTAATATTAAAAAAAATGTAACATAGATTATTTGCTGGACAGCAAATACTATATTCTAGTGTTGAATCGTACGTGGGCGAACACGGGTTAAATGTATCCGATACATGCGTAACAGAATTAGTTATACTGAAAACATGCCATTATGCGATAAGTTCACGAAAATGAAGAGAGTTGACACTTCAGTGTGTATTTTGTTTTTACTGCCAAAAATAATAAAATCTAACCCATACGAATCAAACAAGGTAGTCCTAATTCATTTTTATACACAGAAGAGCTTAATTGTTTGAGATTTGAAAATAACCCCTTGTGTGCATTAAACTCGTCACGACTTCGGCCATACCACATTCAACCTCGTCTGTATAACGAAAAGCTTTCACTATAGACTGACTCCTTTAACTTAATTTCGATCGTCATGTCAATTAACGATCTTACAAATGACACTGTTCAACATTGGAATCATTTTTATTAGCTCACCTGACCCAGTTTCAGTTTGAGCTATGCCATCACTTGTTGGTCGTCTATTAAACTTTCACATTTTCATCTTCTACCTTTAAACCACCGATACAAACTAAACTAAACTTAACAGGAATAACGTATGTAAGTATGTTTTTTTTGTACTTTACAAAGATAGCTAATTTCCTTCCGATCCGACGGTGAGGCAATCAGTTTTAACATTGGATATTATGGGAAAAATCACATTTCAATCTTCTCCTCTGCAACCATGATAGCAAATTCAACAAAAGTTTGTAGAAATGATGTATTGATGGTCTTTTACAAAGATTGCTCATTTCATTCCGATCCGAGAAAAACTAGCCACCAACACGGAGCATAGCTAAATATTTGGACCCTATGGGAAAATCACATTTTCATCTTCTACGACGAAACCATTGAAGAAATTTAAACCAAACCTACGGGAATGATGTATGGAAAGTGCTATACATAGATTGCTCATTTCTTGTCTTGGTCCTTATGAGAACACTCAAATTTTCGTCCTCTCCGCTGGTACCATGAAGGCAAATTCAACCAAACTTTACAGGTAAGATGTTTTTTTTTACAAAGATAGCCCATTTCGATCCGATCCAATGGAATCAAGGGGCCCCTTGAAGACATTAATGTCGATGATCTTGACCAATCCCTACCTCTGTCAGCTTGTTTTTTAATATTTTATGTTTTGATATGTGTATATTTTTTTGTTTTAGCTTTTATCGCAGTTCGACAAGAATTTTAACTCGTTTGTTTATTTATGCTTACACGAACTGCCGCACAACACTCTTTATTTTATTCAAATAATCTTGTCAGGGGAGCGATTCGGCCTCTGAATGTCTTTTTTGAACGTCATATATGCAGAAACAAAATTAAGTTTCATATCGGCATTGATTGTTTCATATACTTGAACTAGATGAACTGCAACATTGGTAAATTTTCTTTAGTTTAAATTTTCCAATTATTATCATTATTATATGAATCTAACACCAGAGAGAGTGTCAGAAAGAAAAAATCACTGACACCTAAGGGTAAGAATTTAAGCACTGAGACGAAACATGCTTAGTCCGAATCGCTAGAAATCTTACCCGAGGTTGTGCGAGATTTTTTGTCTGACACTTTCACTGGTGTTTGATTCATTTTCCCCTCAGCATCTAAAAAAAAATAAACAAATAACCGTCGAAAAGCCACTCATTGAATTACTTCCATTTTCCCGACGTCATTGTGCATGGAGCACGTGTCTAAGTCCTGGATAATTTCGGTGCAAAAAAGTTTCAATGATGTTTTTTTAGTTCAAATTTCGTCATCAAAGTCAGTCGATATTCATTTCAATTGTATCTAAATAGATACATGTACCTTTTATTTTATTTAGACAAGTCGGTTATATTGTTATGATAAAATATAGGCGAAAAATGCGTGTAGCTTGTCTTACACTCCCTGTGTAAGACAGAAAATCCTTGAACCGCACAAACAACATGAACAATGGATTCACTACGAAGTGAGAGAGCAAAATATTCTTAAATTTCCAGGGCAAAACCTGCCATGATAATATCAAAACTCTCGCAAATAATTCCCTAGGTCAGTCGGAACGAAGTTCAACAAAGTCATCTGGTCTGCTCTGAAATCATCAAACAGTCTAATGACCTGCATATCTCTTCAAGTAAATTACTTTGAAATTGAAAAAAAATCGTTGTTTCACTGCTTGGCTTTACCATGTATATGTAGAGATTTTGTCTCATTTGCATTTACTCCATATCCCTTCTTTGTTAATGGGCTTGAAAACACGTGTAGAATATTCTATGTATCCGCATGAAGACCACAAAATACCCATAAACAATGCGCACAGTTATGTATACGGTATGCACTGAACAGTTTATCTCGCACACAACTCTGGAATACCAACTGTCTTTGCAAGGGTCAAATTGAATCCGTCCAAATATTTCATAGCATGGCGCTGAGAAATGTATTGAGTGCTATATTTACAGTTTTGTCAATAGACCATGTTAATGTTCTGACATTTATATTCACTTGTTGCTGTTTGTCTGCCGTACATCATAATTAGCCACCCCATGTGACAGAGAATTTACTCCAAAAACATAATTTAGTTATTTAACATAATAAATGTTTTTTTGCTCTATGGCGTGACGTTTTGAAAAGTTGCATTGGAATTCCTGATACCAGAGCTCGGATGTGGTATATTGAAAACAGTCATTTGTGTTTATTTCAACAAGTGAAATATGTAATTTACATCCAAATGCAAACATTTCAGACTAACCTTTAGTTGCGAGTAATATATAAAAATCATATATCCTCCCATTGAAGAGTATCATGAACCAAGTACCTACAAAATAAAGTGTTAAACTAAAAATGACTAACATAAATCATGGCTGTATTAATCAAATATTGTTCTTGTAAACATTTTCTTAAAGTCTGTGAAAAAAAAAGAAAAAAAAAGAAAGAAAAATCAATTAAGCTTATGCTTGCCCTTCCGGGACACTTTTTGATACCTCCGTTTTTGGAAAGAGTTCACACTGCTGGTGCTTTAGTTTTGCTACGTTCTTGTCTATTTTTGTTTGTTTGTTTTGTCTTTGTGATACTGTCTCAATTCGTGTTGTGTGAATTGCCGTGAATTTTTATTTTTGATTTTGGAAACATTCTACTGCCGTTGTTTTTTTTTGTTTTTTTTTTCGTTTTTGCTTCTGTATTTGCTTACCGATGTATTTAAAACTGTTTTAAAAGTAGAGACTCCGAATCTTAGTATATATATCGCTCAAAAGACAAAAACAGTTGTTTGCAAAACCTCTCATAAGTCAAGTTGGAGCAGTCATAGAAGCTCTTCCAAGAACTTAGAACAGGTATCTAACTATTGATAGTCATTATTGTTACTTAATGGAATTCTAGGATATATGGTTGCTAAGTAGAATTCCAAAAAATAAGTGGTCTTTGAGACATTCAGGAAATTTACCAAAATTGGAAGCGAATTTCAGAATCCTAAGTTTTCAGAATTTTATTTTTTACCAAACACTTGTCAGAATATGAGATGATATGCCAAAATTATAAAAAAATGTGTCTTTGACATGTACAGAAAATTTACCAAAGATGGAACCGGAACCCAAATTCAAAAAGCTTATTGCAAATCCAAAGACTATATGCAACAATTTTGCATAAAGATTTAGTCCCTAAATCCCAAAATGTAGGAGGAGTTTGTGTCACATGCCACATGTGTCAAAATCCACATCTTTATGTCTTTGTTGAAATTTACATCATGGGACCTCTTGTTTGCACCAAGACCAATATAAAAAAATCTGAAAGCTTATTGCGCATATGCATACTATATACATCAATTCTACAACAAAATTAAATACATAAATCCAAAAACGTACGAGGAGTTTGAGTCACAAGAAAAGTGTGACGGACGGACGGGTGGACAGGCGGAGGGTATAACATTATCCCCGAAATTTCTTCGAAAGTGCGGGGATAATTAGAGCTATTCTTGTGACTACTCTCAAAGTAAACTCGGAGAGGTTATGTCTGCAACCCACTACATTATTAAGTAATCAATAGAGAAAAATAATTATTTTTTTTAATGTGTGTATCATTTATCTTGCTCAAGATTAATGGTAGAAATCTGAAAGCTTTGAACGAGCATTTGAAATCGGAAGATGCTGTTTTAAAACTTCTCTAGCTACTTTTTCTTTTTACCAGCTTAAGAAAATTTTTTAACATTTGTAGCATTACAGAATAATTCTGTCAAAGATTCTTCCGCAAGAGTATTCTGGGTTTTTCGGGACATGACTTTCTGCTTACTGTTTTTGACTCTTGTATTCTTACATGGAGTATTGTTTTGTATATCATGTATATGTTTCTTTTTTTTTTTGCAAACTTATTCAATAAAATCCCATTTTTACAACCTTTTCTTGATGAAGACATATCCAGGAAAACCTTTTCTAACATGTCGGAATAGAACTTCTTGTTTGCGATTGACTCACGTATCATTGTAGAGTAGTTTAATCTTTAGTGGTAACCAATGGTAAATGATATATGTTATCGGACTTTAAGAGCTGAGTATCGTAGCAGGAAAATAAAGTACATCTTATTTTTGCATCCTTTATTTTGTTTTGTGTATTATAACTTGAGAAGATTTCTAATTATCCGAAAATTCCATATTCCATTCTCTTTCTTTATGATTTTTTAGGCAAACGTTTTTATTGGCGGATTAATGTTTTATTGAACTACTCGAAAAACTACCTACTTCGAATGTTGTAACAATCTTTTATTTTTACGATAATTATTATGTAATAATGAGAAATACATTGAAGCGTGCAAGATACTTCAGCTATTAAGTTTTGAACTTTTGCTGACATCAAATTAATATACCTGTCTAATTATTACTTTGTTTTGAATATCTACTGGGTAACAGAAAATGCCAAAGATATTTTATTTTTATCCGTTTGATTCCGTGTGAAAAGGTGACAAGTTATCGCCTTCGAAATATTTTGAGAATCGCTTGATATATCGAAGTTAACTTTTGATTCATTCGAGCCAACCTGACATGGCTTTTTGAAAGTGCTTTGCAGACTGATATAGCCATAAGGAAGGATGAAATATATCTCGAATTTTTCACAGGCTTTGTTTTTATCACGTCATGTAAAGGGATGCTTGTTGAAGTTTTACTTCATGATTATTTTATTAAAGCGATGGCCAACACCTTATTACACGCACATGATTCACACGCTGAATTCTCACGTTTCACACGTTGAATTCACACGATTCACAAGTTTAGCCCACGATTTGCACGATGGATGATAAAGAAAGTACTTAATCATTCATCGTGTACCGTTTATCGTGCATCGTGTACAAGCGTACCGTGCATCTTGCCAGATAAATAATCTCATACTGTGAAAGTATTATTATTTGTGGGGTTTCAATTTTCATGGATTTCGTGGTGCGCAAAACCACTAAATTAAGTTCCCAACGAAATGCATTTTCCCTTCAATTTTAATGCTTAGAATTCGAAACCACGAATTTAAGTACCAACGAAATAATAGTATTTATGAAAACCACGAAAATTGATGTCCACAATAAAAGTACTTTCACAGTATAATTTAGAGAAAAAAACTAGATATAACACAATATGAGGGTACGTTAATATAACCTGAAATACACTTTTTGTGGCAAAAATCTTTAGTTATGAACATGCATGTATAAAAAAACAAAAAATACTGAGAACAGGAAACTAGAACAAAAATATTAAAATATAACGACTGGTAAAACTACAATTACAAGATTAGGGTAAATTAAAATCAAAATTAAATGATATGCAAAGCTGAAAGTAAAAATGCAGTTGCCCTAGAATCTTGACATAGGAAATTAAAGGAGTATAGTAAAGTAAGTGAGAACCGACCTCTGGCAAAAATATTACAAAAATTTTGTTGTATTTGCTTATTGTACTTAAGCCTGAAAACATGTATTACTTAATCTGTTAATATTTTTACTTTCTAGTAAAATTCATTTCGGAAAATATCAAAGTAGTCCTTAACACAATAGAAAAAAAAAGCATGCGATGTGCAGTAAACAGGTCAATTTATTTATTTATTTTTCCTGTTTTTGTAATTTATGTATGTAATGCAGATTTATGATGAAACTTAAAAAAGCATGGTACACGTAATGCATTGAGAACGTTACCAATGAACGCACACGTTTACAGCGATGAACACAAACAATTGCTATGCTTAACGCACACGACTTCATCGATCACCGCATTAATTCGCAAAATTAGCGCTTTTTAGGAATATTTAATGTTTCCATCGCAGTACTAATTTCAAATCACTATCTTTATCGGTGACAGGCAGAACAATGTATACTGTTTTCACTCTAGTGTCTAAGTGTGGATATGATTTGATGCCTGTGGTGTGACGAGTGCTCCACCTGTTACAATATTTTTGTTGCATTTATCTTGGCAATGAATACAAGTACAAATCTAAATATTTATCACAAGTTTTGCATGATCAAGCAATATCGTTGGATTGTGTTTTCGATCGGCCAGAAAACTACTTTAAAGATACTTTTTTTGTAGAGCAATTCGGTCAGTATTTTTATAGGCGGTGAATGTTGAAAGCAGAAATATCATTTTGCTATAGGTAGCTCTTTATATTTAAAATGCAGCAAAAATAAAGATCAAACAAACGATTTTTCTTTGCTTCAAAAGAGATATTCGAATTGTTTGAACAATAGGGTTCATTCTAATTCAATGACCAGTGCTGGTATCATATAAGTGTGGTAACAGATCATAACAAACTGAAATATGAGTAATCTGCATTCAGTCCTGCTATTCAGCATTCTTGTGGAGACTAGTTTACATTTCAGTACTTTCTGAAGAGAATATGATTTACCAAATGGTCCAATGTTAAATTTTACTTTACAATGGCAGCTATTTTAGTTGAAATGCAAATGCAAAAGGAGCCAGCTTTTACAAGAACGATTGGGTGTGGCAGTACTTATAAAGGGTGAATAAAAGGATATGGAGTATATGCACGTGAAACAAAGTCTCTACAAATACAATGTAAAAAACAAGCAAAGGAACAACGCTTTTATTGTTGTTCTTCATCTTGAAGTCACCATTAGGCCTTCAACAATGAGCTTTGCTCATACCTCATAGCAAGTTCAAGACGGTCCCTAGCACCGGTTTAAGCGGAATTCTTTGCTAATTGTCGAGCAACGCTACATCCATGTCTTCATTGGCATGGGTGCGGGATTGTTGATTAAACTAACAAAGTTCTCTTACAATCACTGTCATCCTTTTCCCTACAAAAGCACGATTACAACATATAGACAAACCAAACACAGGGCACTCATCAAGTGGAATAAAAGAAAACTTGGCGTTATAAAATAGTGAGATAACTAAATACCGAAGTAACCGTGAATTTGTTTTCTGCATATGCGCATTTCGACAACTTATCTTCAGTGTAGATAAAATCTAAACGTTTGGAAGACCATACAATCAATAGGAAAAAGAAGGGAAACGGGGAATGTGTCAAAGAGACAACCACCCAAAGGGGAGTAATAACAACTCAAATATGCTAAAAAACTGATCGAGGACAAAATCCCAATATGATCTTAATGAAAAGCCAACATCAGCTAAGGACAGAGCTTTGAATAAAAGTTATTTTTCCCCCTTTTTTGTTTCTGGTGTTGCCATTGTCCTTGGATTTTTCGCTTTTGGATTGACGGTTCGGTTCTCACTTACTTTGCATGAGGGAGATACTCCTTAGTTTTCAACAAAATTTACAAAAATTTAGATATTGCAAGGTTCGAAATAAAATCGGCTTTCGGATCAGCGCCGAAGTACTGACTATTGGGCTGGTGAATACCCTCGGGGACTAACAGTCCACCAGCAGAGGTATCGACCCAGTGGTAACAAATAACTAAATACCGAAGTAACCGTGAATTTGTTTTCTGCATATGCGCATCTCGACAACTTATGTCTCTACAGTGCAGATAAAATCAAAACGTTTGGAAGACCATAAAATTAAATGTGTTAAAAAACTGATAGAGAACAAATAACCAATATGATCTAAATGAAAAGCCAAAATCAGCTAAGGATAGATCTTTGCATGAGGGAGATACTCCTTAGTTTTCAACAAAATTTACAAAAATTTAGATATTGCAAGGTTCGAAATAAAACCGGCTTTCGGGTCAGCACCGAAGTACTGACTACTGGGCTGGTGAATACACTCGGGGACTTACAGTCCACCAGCTGAGGCAGCGACCCTGTGGTAACAAATAACTAAATACCGAGATGTGGGCATTTAAAACAGGTGGTCTGGGTTACATTTCGAAATTACAAAAATAAATGCCAAAATTTGAAAGTATGAATAGTATATCCATATAAGAAATTCTCTCACGCACAAGTACACCATAACTAAAAAAATACAAAGAGCATAATATAATATAATATAAAGACATGTTTCTGTCCATATTTTCTGATAATGCAAAACTAATGTCGGGGGAGGAATGTCAGTTTCAATGATAAGCAATGTTGGGTAAGGATCTCTCCTGTACATAATTAATGTGACATTTAGTCAGATTTGCTTCTATAATTTCCGAGCAGATAATCAAACTGTTTTACCATTGGGTTAAATACCAGAAATATGTTCCATGCTTGCAATCATTTTTGTTGATGAATAGCAGGAAACTAGTAATCTTTAAACAGAACTTTGCATACATCATTCAAGGCCAGCTTGTTAGCACTGCTTAATCAAAATATATATGTTTCTCATATGTATAATATTAAAGCATTTTCCACATTTTTAAGAATCTCAGCGAAATGAGTAATCAGTGTACAAATAACAAAATACCGAAGTTACAGTTAATTCATTTTCTGTATATGCGCATTTCGACGACTTATGTCTCATCAGTGCAGAACGTTTCATCAGTCCTTTCAGGGAGATGATCAAAATATGTTTCTTCATATTTGTCTGATGTGAAATTAAGTTACATGATTGCGGTCTTGTAAATGTCATAATCTAAATGATGATGCGGATCTTCCAAAATTTATACATGTGTTGACATAATTGTGGAAGAGATGAACCAAAATGTTTTTCCGTCAGGTTAAATATTAATTTATGTTCACTGATATCGCTCATGATTATAAATGATTTTTTTTTAAACAGGCAAATTTTGAAACAATACGTTACATATCGTTCAACTACTGTTTTCTTATATTGTTTACTACTTTCATGATCGAAATATGTGTTCCCATAGAGTCTAGTTGTAAGCTAAGTTCCATACAGGCAGTCGTGTTTTTTGACATACATTGGGGTTCAGGCATAACCTCTCATAAAGTTAAAAGTTTTTCTAAGTAAACTAAAAACATGTATAAAGTCTGCTCCAGAATAGGTCTAAGTCTGCTCTTGAGTCATGTCCGTTCTAGAATCATTACTGCATTTACCCGTCATGGTCATGAACCATAATTCTGACCGCTCTTACCAGTCATGCAGGAGAATCTTGACCGTTCTGGTCAGAGCCATTACCGTTCTGACCTATTCTACCCACTACTACTTTGACCTCTCTACGGAACTGTTCTAAATATGACCTATGTCATATCTGTTCGTTTCAGATACCTTACAAACATTACTATCGCATCCATTCAACGCAAATTGTTGATCATTTAATTACGTAATGTTACAAAAAAATCAAATCTAGAAAAAAATGAAAAATTGAAAATTCAGATGAATGATTCAAATATGTATCTTCATGTTTGTTGGTTATTGGACTCATACAAGTCCCATTAATCTGACCTTGAGGAAAAAGGTCAAGGTCAAAAATCATCAAACAAGAATCACGATTCATTGTCATGAAGTGATCTACCTACATGCAAAATATCAAAAGCCTATCTCAAAAGACAAGAGTGTTGTACCCCATTCGAAAAGCAACAACCTGACTTTGAAGACAAAGGTCAAGGTCATAGGTCATAAATCGTGGTTCTTGACACATTGACTTGAAGTGATACATCTACATATGGCAACTCAAAAGTCTATCTAAAAAGACAAAAAGATATAGCCTGTTAATTTCTTGTCACTAGAAAAGCAATAATCTGACCTTGAGGAAAAAGGTCAAGGTCAAAGGTAACCAGTCATGGTTCATGACACATTGTCTTTAAGTGATCTTTCTACATGCAAAATATCAAAAGAATGACACATCGTCTTGAAGTGATCTTTCTACATGCAAAATATCAAAAGCCTATCTCAAAAGAAAAAGAAGTTATACCCCGGACACGACTTTGTTACGGCCGGACTGACGGACGCACGGATGGATGGATGAACGGACAGAGAGATTAGTATAGGGTGTCAATCACTTTGTGGCGATCGCTCTAAATACTTTTATGTTTGAACAAGCAATTCAAAAATGGTAAAAATATCACTAATCGGCAAATATCACAGAATTATCTGAGTAAGACTAAGCTCAAAGTATCAAAAATGCGCAAAATATAATTCAAACACATCTAAAATATTAAAACTTGAAGGCATTTTATATTTTTCTTAAGAGAAAGACAATATAAAGAGCTAACAAACTTTTTAACGTATCCTGTCATCTTTATTTAAGATTAGAATTATCGCCCTTTAACTCCAATTCAATCAGTTTTTATCAAATTAGACACCAATCTACCCTGTGAACCAACATTACTTTATATTTATTTTACTACTTAAATTATGCAACTTCTACCATTAAAAACTCGTTTTGGTTCAGATGGTGTTTATAGGACCCATACGACACATTTCCCTTAGACATAATGCTAAATAATGTAGAGTGTACCCCACATCGAAGACAACGCACCCGTTTATTACGATAGTTTCGCCTACAAAATTTCATCGATTTGTTTCTACATACAATAAGCTTTAAAAAACTGTATGATATAAATATTTTTCAAAATTTTATATTCTGAGTAAATCATGGGCCAAATAATGATCTTATAGCAACCCTTCCTTAGGAATCATTTTATATTGATGTTAATATATTGATATATCGTGTGAATAAACAACTAAATACCAAAGTAACTGTGAATTTATGCACTTTTCGACAACTATGTCCCTTCAGTTTAGATAAAATATAAAATTTTCCCTTTTATCATAAATGTTAGTCTTTATTTTACAAGAAGCAATGATGATAATTAAATCAGGATAAATGGCAGTATTTAGATTCCCTGTGTGTTTTATTAAGTTTCAGTTCTTGTGGATTAATGATGTCGACGTATTAAGTAAAACAATTGGGTAGTGTCAAAGTAAGGATACTGTAAACTTGCTATAATCATTTTAAAATGGAATGTAGTTAAACTTTGATAGTTCGACCTCGATATGTCAAACCTCTAAGTAGCTCGAACCGTTTTCATTGGTCCTTTGGTTGTTTTTTCGTCAACTCCCATTCGTAACAAAAGGGGGTTTGAAATGAGAGGTGAAAAAATTTGTACCCATGCGAATTTCAATTACCTGTTGATAAACAATCATGCAAGAACGAACAATAATATTGTTCGACAAAAGATTAAGTGCCTTACTCGTATCATAACATGTTCATGAAAAATGATTGACATAAGCAGTATTATAGAAAATGATAATGGTGCATTACATGATACCCCGCCACGTTTCACAAAATTTCAAAGTTTTAAGAGGCATAACTCTAGGTCCCTGTGTACTTCTAAACCAAAGATTATACTTGGCCTGTGTTTTAAGGCAAACAACTTAAATACCAAATTAGAAGACAGTATGTCATTTCATTCACAAGTTATCAGTTGGAAACCCTATAATTTGCAAAATTTCAGAATTTCAAGGGGCTTAACTCCAGAACCCCTTAGACCTCTGAACCAAAAATCCAACTTGGTCTGAGTTTTGTGGTTCATTCACAAGTTATGAGTCGGAAAACCCAAAATTTCGCAAAATTTCAAAGTTTCAAGGGGAATAACTCCAGAACCCCTTGAACCTCTGAACCCAAATTCGAACCTGGCCTGTGTTTTGTTATTAACAAGTCATATACCAAGTTTGAAGAAAATATATTACTTCATTCACAAGTTATCAGTCGGAAACCCTAAAATTTGTAAAATTTCGAAGTTTAAAGGGACATAACTCCAGAACCCCTTGGACCTCTGAACCAAAATTCGAACTTAGCCTGTATTTTGTGGTTAACAAGTTACATACCTAGTTCGAAGACAAAACATGATTTAATTCACAAGTTATCAGTGAGAAACCCTAAAATTTGCAAAATTTCAAAGTTTAAAGGAGCATTACTCCAGAACCCCTTGGACCTCTGAACCCCAAATCGAAGCTGGCCTGAGTTTTGTGGTTAACAAATTTCATACCAAGTTTGAAGACTTTATGTTATTTCGTTCACAATTTATCAGTCGGAAACCTTCGGGGGACGGACGGACGGACACATGGACGGACGGACACACGACTGAGGGTATCACATAATACCTCGCCACTTCGTGTGGCGGGGTATAAAAAAAACTGGTTTATCATTAAAATAAACTGACGACTACAAAATTTAAAAGACCATTATTAGATGCCCCATTTTGGATTTTATCAAATTATGTTGAAGAGTTTTATAAAGTGTAGAAAAAAAAACATAACTAACATTGAAGAAACGGGTCTTTTTATTGATTGTAAATTATTTGAAATTTCAATAGTTTTTTTACACTCAAAATACAATTTACACCGGAGTTTTAAATATTTTTTTCAGATTTTTTAAAATTTTAAACTCCTTATTTCTGTATCCTCATAATGCTGTTTTGTAAAAGTTTTTTCATCGGCATATGAAAGTGCATAACACACAGGGAAGTGCATAGTACATATGAATATGTATAGTGTCATAGTATGAGTATCACAAAACTCAAATTACATATCAAATACTTACACAATACTACAAAAAATAACATGGTGAAGACAAAGGCAGCAATTGAATCTGAAAAATTATAATGAATTTGGTCATTGTGATAAAAATTACGACTGTATATTCTTGGAATTGAATATTTTGTAAGGCCTTCTTTGGCTTACATTTAAATAGGTAGGGAATGTGAGATCTTTGGTAGTACCAGTTATCGTTCTGTTTAAAGTGTAAATTACAGGAACAAGTAGAAATATGAGTTTTTTTTTCTTGGAAAGATGTATATACTAGTAGATTACAGCATATCTTAACCAGAAACTGAATCATTTAATAAAAGCTTTAAAGTCTGACTGCCTATGGACTCTTGAGTTCTACCTCAGATTGATATAATCAAATATTCAATATCTAAATCACTTAAAATTCTGAAAAAAAGAAACTAAGCGCAAAACTTAACATGGTCGTTGTTTTATAAGAAAAAGAAGATTCTAACTCTGGCTACCGGTGTACCTGATCTCAACCCTTTTTTTACTTAATGCATGTTGTTCATTTTTGCATGTGTGTGTCCTCTTGGCCTTGGATAGTTCGTTTAAGACTGACGGTTCGTTTCTTACTTACTTAAGCAAGGTCAACCAAATATAAAATAATTTGACTCTCACAACTTATGTATGGACACAAAAGACAACTACATGTCAAAATAAATGTCAAATTGACTAATTGCCTTGTAGACTTTTCAGTATAATCATATTTTTATTTATACATGTACGTCTGATGATATCACATTCGTTCCCGAGGTACATTGTGACATCATGAAATAAACATATTCTGAATCATGACTCAAATTTTTTAAATGTAATGTAGAACTAGCAAAAAAAAAATAATGTATGCAATTAAACCTGACTAAACCACCCCGTAGGAAGCTGTACAATGGAAGATGAGGGGATGAGCTTTTGAACGGAGGATAGAGGGCTCAGGTAAATCAAAACATTGCAGACAAAGATGGAATATGTTGCGGAAATATAGTTTACATTCGTTAAAAAACTTGTTTAAGGGAATATCTGATTTAAAAGTGCATAGATAATAATATATTTCCTCTTTATAAAATATTATTTTGAAATATTACCAGAAATTATGAAAGTTTATTTGAACAGAAAACTGGAGGGTAGCGAGCTCCGTTCAAAAGGTAGTGAGGCATATGAACGGAGGGTAGCGAGCCAAATGATAACATATAGCGTACCTAAGGAAACGATGATATGGTACATTTCTCACGAATTTTATCTTCCAGTATGAAATCAGATCTCAGCAATAGGCAAATCCAAAGCTAAACCAATACAAATACTTAATCCATTTCTCTTGGTATATATTAAATATGCTTAACATTTTTTTTTTAGAAATAAAGACTGCGAGAAATATATACAAAACAACTTTAGTTTCGCGATATTCGGGTTATTTGATGTTGTTTGTTTCCATTGATTTATTCACTTTTTTACATCTTGGGGTGTCATTTATAGGCTTGCTATATGGTGTGAGGTTCCTCACTATTTTGAAGACATTCCGGTGACCCCTAGATGCTTTATTTCGGGTCTTTCTAACCTGGAGATGGGATGTTGTCTCCTTGACATTTACCCAATTTTTTCCCTTTTCATATTTATACACAACAACTTAATTGCAGGGTTATTACATGAATATTGAGGGATATTATCCATAGTAGAATTTAATATTGCACAACCTTACGAGTGCAATATATATTCAGTGAGGTGAAAATTGATTGAAAGCTGACGTTTGGTTACCTTGCAATTATAAAATCTTCAACACTTACTGAAAATAAAAAATAGAGAGGAAAATAAAAATTTATAAAGAGGTATGACAACTTTTCCGTGAAATTATTTCCTTTACAATACCTATAAACCGATTTTACAAATGCATTAAATCTTCTCAAAAACTTGTTAATAAGTCATCTATTATATACACTATTATAACAAAATAATCAAATGCATATTCATACCCTTACATAAAAGATTCAGTCATTGAAATTGCCACTTGGATGCAATTTTTAAAGATTTTCGCAATTTTGTTGGTTATTGGTAAAATTCATTGCATAGCACCCCAAGAACCAAACTAATCTAACTGTCATTCGGAAGGGCAAATGCTTATACACTCGCAACAAAAAAAATGGTTCGGATTCTCGGCGTCCTTCCAGTAGTTTCATCTTCCGGAACACTGTAAAGTAGCTTAAATTGACACAAAAGGCTGTTTACAGCCATGTTCGACTGCTAATATGTCAGATACGTACAGGCGTGGCACATACTAATTCTATCACGAGGAACAAAACTAGTAACAAAAGACCATCTTTCAAGATTTTCGACAAAATTTGAGCATTTTTTGAAAATGGCCTAATGTAGGAACAATATTTACACCTAAATGGCCATACTTCTTTAGATGCGCGATTTCATGACAGAAAGACCCCTAAAGGACCCCCTTCATAGATATTCAGTATTTAAATGACTGTATCGTCAGTCATATTGATCATGTATTTTCATTCAGTATTGCATGTTCGCGATCCTCCGTTCAATACATTCACTACCCTCCGTTCAATACGGGAAATACTGGCTCACTACCAACTGAACGGAGCTCCCTACCCTCAAAATTTTGGTTCAAAAAAGAAAAATGCAATTATTTTTTATTTGAAACAACTCTTTGAAAAGCTCGTAATGCAAATGCTTTCTTCTTACTATAGGCATATAAAATACATAAAATAGTTTGTTCATAAATTGTCAATTAAATAGTTAGATGCGAAAAGGGCATTTCGTCTGCAGGCTGAAAGTCTAACCTGAGCTCTCTACCCTCCGTTAAAATGCTCATTCCCCTCAGCTTTCTACGGGGTGTAAACTAAATCCGCTTACCACAACATTGTGTTAGATCAAATTTAAAACAGTATTTTGTTAAACAATAACCTTTTTTAACCAAACAAAGTGTAAAGTCCCAAACGGAGTTGATTTACACAGGTATCGCTAAATATACATTCAAACAATTTAAAAGTCTCATTCGTTTGGGTATAGAAATTTATAGATATTTGTTGACCACTTCTCAAAACATTGACAATATATACTTTCACGCCAAAATATAAAGTTGGCAATGAGTATTAAGTTAGCTAATTGTAAATAAAGAATTACCTCTTCTAACTTTATATATCCTCTCTTCCTGATATCCAAATTTAGTGAGTTGAATCATTTTTTCTTTCCTATAAATAACAATGAAGAAGCATTCTAACTTTACGATAATTATTATGTCTTTAATTCTTGCTTTGATTTGAAAACTCCTTTTCTATATTTCCATAGCAAAGCCCGTCATTTAATAAATATGTTTGACTATAATTAGTTCTATCCTTTCAAAGTAAAATTTCATCCGAATTCGGGCAAACGTAATTTCTTGGAATCGGTTTTTCGGCCTGCACCGGAGTACTGGCTACTTAGTGAATACTCTTCAGGAGTAATTGTCCATTGCAGAGGTATCGCCCAGTGGAAATAATTAACCAAATACCAAAGTAACTGTGAATTTATTTTCTGCATATGCACATTTCGACAACTTATGTCTCTCCGTTAGAGATCAAATCAAAACATTTGGAAATCCATAGAACGAAATATGTGTAAAATTGCATGGAGAACAATTTACAAATAGGATCTTAATAGAAAAACCAAAATAAGCTAACCTAAGGACAGAGCTATGCATTACGGAGATACATCTTAGTTTTGAAGAAAATTTTCCTTCAGCTAGACGGTAGATTAGCGGCGAACACCCCTTGACCAATTTTTCAAAATTACGTATCGTCATTTTCTCTCTGGTCAAGATCATGGTCATGGAGTTAGTAATCTACCTGAATTTGATTTTATTCCAGTGTTTATTATATTATGGGGAAACGGTACAGATAAAGGGGAGGCTTTTTTTTACCATTTAACAGTTTAACTCTTCTGCTTGCTTTTGCTAGTGCCGGTACCGAATGGGGCTGTCCTAATCATTGTTTAAGTTTGTCTTTTGTCTTATTTGTGTTTTTCTTGTGTAGTTCCCTTGTAGATTATAGCATGTATTTTCAGACATTGTAGACGTTTCCTGTTCTAGATTTTATTAAGGTTAAGATAACAAAACCCGGACTTTCAATAAAAAATACTGTTGAGTTACTGATGGACACTAACATAATGGACTGGGAGGTGTTGCGGATGACAGTTTTCTTGTGATTTATCGCCTACTTTGTCTACTTGACCTTTTGATCTTGGCGACTGACAATTTTGTTTGATAATTTTGTCATTAAATATATTTTAAGGAACATAATCTGAAAGCTATTTAATGGTTTGTCACATTTAATAAACGCTTCACTAGCCATTTCTCCTATTTCTAGCATATTGAACCAACACATCACCATTGTGATACAAATATTTCGCATATCTAGAGGAGAACAACTCACGTGAATTTTCCCTCAAACTCTATTCCAAACATAATCATCGGTGTTTTACATTTTGTCTGTCATAACAGAAATATTTTCTAAAACTTCAACACATTTTAAAAACTTGACAAGCCTCAATTTAAACATTTGCAAAATTAATCTAACTGGATGAGAGAAATTTCCTCACAACTTAGTTCTCGTTGTAGAAACTTTTTGTCATCTACCATTTACAAAATGCAATATATAGCTTGTTTTTAAGTATTTTTTAAGTTAAGATCAAGGTTATTAATATAATGTTGTTTTACCAGTTCAGGGATCTTACCTCAACAAAACACACAAATTATGAAAACTCTATCACTTTCAATGCAAAACAAATATACCCATACCCAAGACGGGAAATTGGAAATGTGCCAAAGAGACAATATCCAAAAGAGGAGTAATAACAACTCAAAGCCACCATAAGATCTTCAATGAACAGTAAGGAAACCCCACACCCAATGGCATGTCGGAGTCTGTGCCTTAATAAAGAGTAATCAAGTTCAGCGAAGTAAACACAATCCTAGATTCTTGTAGACATACAGTAAACAAAATAGAAAAACAGACAAGACACACACAGACTTTATAAATTTTGACTTAGGACTGTCCCCAACCTACTGCGGCGCAGTTAAACTAGTTTTATTGGACCTAAACCTATAGCCTTTTTGGACAGATACGTGTTTGCTTACAGCAAAATCAATATTGAAAATGCTAATTTGATACCCCAAATTGATATTTGTGTGTGTAATTTAGCCTAAATTATCTTTTTAAGGAAAATGGAGTTCATTCTGTGGGGCTTTATATGCAAAAATTATAAAATCACATTTTTTTCAAATGGCAATAATTTACGTAAAATCTACGTTTTGCACAAACGATTTAAAATTGCATGATTATATGTCATGCATGTTTTGTCTCATCTAAACACAAGCAGTGTATTTTTCCTCTGTTTTTTTCACACATTTATCATTTAAAAAAACATCAGCATAACCGCCCTTTTACTTACCTGATAAGCGCAATTTTCTTACAATGATATTTTCTACTAGTTTCATTTATCGGCACACAATTATAATCTGCAATGAACATAAAAGTGACTTATATATAAAACAATAAAGAAAATGTGAACACCTCATTTATTTACAATTAACTGTTAGTGCTATTTTGTGATGACTTATATATGAAGAAATTTTGAGAAGTTTCCTTTTATGATCAGCTCTGTTTGTTTTGTATTTGTTGCATCATTTTGTGCTGTTTCTTTATCTACCTTTTTTCATCCGTTGACCCATAATTTCTGAAATTGTTTCTTGGCCTTTTTGTTTTAATTCATGCATTCTAGCGACAGGCGATGTAAATTAGAAACGTTATTCAACCCTGTTTTATTCAAAGCAATACAGACCATGCATCCTCCTCCACAAAAATGACGACAAGACCAAAAATTGATCACGTCTTCGTTTTGAATGATTGTTACTACATTTAATGAGATATATACTGCATTTTCAATCTCAAGAATTACATTTTTCAATTAATTTTCAAGGGATAAATTTTCAAATGAATACTGAAGCAACTTCCATATATCAATAATATGAAAGTATCAGTCACAGAGAGACAACAATAATGTCGAGACGACACAAACAGAACGTAATACAAACGTAACAAATTAAATAAAGCACTAAGAAGACAACTGTCACATATGTACCTGAATGTTTACATTTCCTTTAAGAGAGGGGTTACGTTTAGCGGATTTAAACTGTCTAACACTATATTATCCAAAAATAATGTTCAGACCAAATGTAAAATATACCCCGCTCATACAAGCAAAGACAACTATCCAAAGCTAGTGAAAGTAAAATTATAATGGCAAACACGTTAGAGAAATAACTGACGTTATAAAAAGTTGCACAATATACAACTTATCATGATCATTTTCAAGTTCAGACCAGGAAATATTGTTCCCAAATGTATTAGCAATGGAAATTGTGAGAAAAAGTTGCTTCCATATTAGAGTAAGTGAGAACTTGCTCTACAGTTTGAACATTACAAAATCTGCAAACAGGAAGTTGTTTTATAACTCGTCATTTTAAATATTTTATTATAATGAAGCTACATAAAACAGCATTTCCTGATACAAATTACAAATGACCTATGATATTGGTGAACATAATGGCTCATTTTGGACGGCCTTGTGATGACTTGAAGTTGAAAAAAAGACGTTGTTCCATTGCTTTGTTCTATCGTGTATTTATATAAGAATGTTCCATATGTGCATTAACTCCAAATTCGATTATTGATTATCAAAATACTTTACCAATAAAAATATCAAGACTTAATCATCATTCCGTCAAATACAATTCCAGAACACTATGATATACATTTCGTATTCTTAAAAGTATCGGCAAACAGTCACTGGAAACACAACAATCCCGATGAGGGTTTATACAACTCACCATAATCAAAAAACAAGAAACATGTTTTGACCTGTTCTTAATCAGTATAAAAAGAATATAATTACGTGCATGGAGATTATATAAAATCACAATCACGAAACTTCTAAAACTTTCACTTATGATTACAGTAACTCTGATAATTTAGAATGTTTGATAAGATAGCCGTATTGCTCCTCATAGTTACTTCTACATGTTATGTCTGAACTTTAGATGTTGAGGGCGTAATTCCTATCAATGAAATGAAACAAAATTTGATGTTATTTCACTTACCTGGAGATAATTTATGTCCACTGTCGCACAACTTTCTATTACATGTACAATCTTCCACTGAAGGCTGACAGTAACATGGATGATTCAGATTGTTTGATAAAAAACCATATTGCTCTTCATAATCACATCCACATGTTCTGTCTTCATATGTTGATCCATTGCTATAGGTAAACTGACCTTCTTCGGTACAGTACGACTTCAGCAACAAACAATCACTTCCTTGAGTAGTTAGGAAACTTATAGATTGATAGCGTTCCTTAGAGCAGTCGACATTGTCAAAATTGTTATTATTGATTTCATATTTTTGCCCTACAAATCAACAAAGAAAGACAAAAATACGAAACAAATTTAATTTTCACATAGAAATGACAAATAATTAACGGAATGATATCCCTATAAAAATATAGGAATTGCATACATAAAATCTACTAAGTAACATTTTGGAATATGAAAATATTATCGAGATGCTAGGAAACCTCTCCTTGGGGGGGGGATGATGGGGCTCTGTACATCTAGTAATGGTAACTCCGCATAACAAGCTTTAAAATAAATTCTTCTAGATAAGGCTAATAAAACATGTGACGAAAAATTTCTTTCACATATTTTTTTATATTTTTATCTAACCCAACAAGTCGTCAGTTATACAGTTATAAATAAAAATACATTTATAAATAAAAAGGAACTTACAACACGAGATTCAAAACACTATAGACAAACTTAGAAAACGATAGAAACTTTGGGTATCAATACTTGCAACTGGCATTAGAAGGAGCAACGGTAGGCTAAACCGGTTAACGGGTACCAAAATGTTTCCTTTCTCTATCCTGTTTCCCTATAGTATAATAAGCATACAAATAAACTACTTATTCCAAGACCACAACTTTGAAGAGGAAAGAATAAGAAAACACTATACTTTAGAAAGGTTGGTGAAGGAGTTAAACTTCCGGCTTACTAAATTAGCCTAGTCACCTTGTAAACACTGTCGTAACACCAAAGAAAAAATCAAACTAATAACATCCCGAAAAGTACGGTAAAGAATCATTATAGATTTGATTATACAATGGCAGTATCAGTGATAGGCTGCAAGTATACCTGTAGAATCTTTTTGTCATTGGATCCCGAATCCAATTTAAGTGAAACAAACAAAATATCCTGTCAATATCCCTATTAAGTAAGGAATGTAAGTTGAGTCCAAGTTTTGGGATTTTGATCAGTCTTTGGCATTTTTAACAAAATTTCTGTAAAAACGAGGATGAAAAATGGCATTAGTAATAAGTTTGTTGAGAGTCACACCATATTTATATATAAAATCTTAATAGCTTCAATAAAACTTCTTAAATGTATTGTTTAATTTGAAATATATAACCTTGTTGTCAATGTTCGAATGTGATAATAAGGCTACGCTCATTATGGTCGTGAAAAGTAGAATAAACTAGACGGGCGCGAAACGTTCCAGTTGAGGTGTATACACCCCGTAGGAGGGGACTAGAGAAACTTTGCCGTCAAAAAAAGGGAAATTAGTAAAAGTGAAATCAAATCGTCTTTTTTATCGATTATAGATTTTAATTTTAATTTTACTAGAGTTAACGATTGTAGTAAAACAAGTGATAACAGAACCGTCAGTCAAAGAACGAACAATCCATGGACAAAGGCAATATCGGAAACACTAGAATAAGGACACTACTTGAGTTCGGGACAAAAAAGAAAAATGAAGACCCACACACAGATAAACAACACGGATCAAGAAAATTGCGGTATTTTGAATCATTGTTTGCTTTATAAGGTTTTCGTTCTTGGGGGTAAATGAGGTCGACACAATCTAATACACAGCTGCACCAAGTCACATGATACGCCCGTCGTCACCGTTTCAAAACTTTAAGTGATTAAGGTAAGGGGTTCCCAATTCCCAATTCAGAAGCACCTATGACTGCCTAATGAAGCTTCACGAAAAGGTATACAGATTGTAAGGCCACCATACCTAATACCTCTACAAAGTTTGAAGAGAATTGGCCAAGGGATTGTCAAGTTGGAGCGTGACATGTAAAAAAATGCCTTAAAATTGACGAATAAAGTCCCATAACTCTTGCAACAAAAACTTGAAATTTCATGAAAAAGTATACAGATCTTGAGACCATCCTACCCAACACCTTTACAAAGTTTGAAGTAAATTAGCCAAAGGGATCTTAAGTTAGAGCGTGACATGTAAAAAATTGCCTGAAAATTGACGAATAAAGTTCCATAACTCTTGCAAGAAAAATTGAAATTCCGTGAAAAGTATACAGATTGTGAGGCCAGCATACCCAATACCTCTACAAAGCTTAAAGTGAATTGGTAAAAGGGTTGTCAAGATAGAGCGTGACATGTAAAAAATTGCCTTTAAACTAACGATTAAAGTCCCATAACTCTTGCAAGAAAAATCGAAATTCCATGAAAAAGTATACAGATTGTGAAGCCATCATACCCAATACCTCTACAAGGTTTGAAGCGAATTGGCAAAAGGGTTGTCAAAATAGAGCGCGACATGTAAAAAATTGCCTTTGAATTAACGAATAAAGTCCCATAACTCTTGCCAGAAAAATAGAAATTTCACAAAAAAGTATACAGATCGTGAGGCCATCATACCAAATACCTATACAAAGTTTGAAGTGAATCAGCCAAATGGCTGTCAAGTTAGAGCGCGACATATGAAACGGACGGACGGACAGACGGACGGACGGACGGACAATCGGACATCGGTATACCATAATACGTCCGTCATTAGACGGGCGTATTAAAACTAGGGATTACCAATAGTAAGGATATCATCGATATATATTTGATCCATTAAATAAATAACTCTTTAATTAAAGTAAATGCACTGGTAAAATGGATAAATTCTTAAAAGAAATTTGTAAGGATTTTTGTGAAGCTTATTCATAAAAGGCAAGGTATAATTAATTGAGCTGAATATTAACAAACATTGTATCACATTCAAAACAAATTTTGTAAGGGTGTGTTACGGGTATTGAGCAAAGATTAGTGAATGAGCCATGTCACCAATTTTTGAAAATATTATACAGATCTTTTACATTTACGAGGCTGTCACGTCTGCTTTTTATGCTATAACTCCTTTTCCGACCATGTGGCCAGCGATGGCGTAATTTCGTATTCATAAATACTCTAGATGTCGATTGAAGCGGGCTGACAAATGTTTCCTTGACCTAGGAATTTTTTCATTCAAACCAAAAGGGTAACTATACCGGCCTATCAATTATACTGCCCATGTCTATTGAAATTCGTGATGGTGTTTTTACCAAACCCTCCGCGAAGCTTTGGATTTGATTTTTCTAGCAGACTAGGCTCCTTGGAAAGCCGTCATTAAGCATCGAGTACCCTTCCCCTTAAACCATCTTTCTAAATTACGTTGTGTCTTATTCTTTTCTCCCCAAGATTGTGGCCTTGGAATTTGTAGAGATAACTGTATTTGGTTTATTTGTATGTTAATCATACTATAGAGAAACGGGATACAGAAAGGGGAGGTTTTGATGCCCCTAAACCGGTTTAAACTACAGCTACCTCTTTTTATTGTTTTTCTTTTGCTGTTCCCATTTAGATTGTAGCATGTAATTGTAATTTTCGGCTCTTGTAAGTGTTTCCTTTTATCTTCCCTCCATTGAGGTGTCTGAATTTTTTTTAATCAAAGTCAGTTCACATTCTATTCTTTATCTTTCAAATTCTTTCTCGGATGGGTAAAGGGATATTTTGACAATTCCAACTTAAATATGACTACAAATAAAACATTGCTGCTATGAATGTATGTAAGACCAAACGTTTTTGGAAAAGTAATGCTGTATAAGTGCACCTAGGTACGTAGCTGTAATTGGACGACCAGTTTCTACTACGTTCTGAATACATCAGCCTGGTTACGTTCAGGTGATCAAATATACCAGGCTGGGAGCTTGTAAGGAGAAACAAAGAATTTGATAGTAAAGACCCTTCCATTGACAGTGAAATATAACAAAAGTAAAGTGTTCATTTCCCGTGTTGCAATTGGTAAACCGGCTCGTAATGAAAGGCTTATGCGAAAGAAGTGAATTCGAGTGAATATAAATATTTTTTTTTTCGTGAAAATATTATTCAAGGTAAATTGTACCTCGAATTGCATGATTGATCAACAAATTTTACAAAGAAATAAGTATTACAGAGAACATATCTGGTGTAGACTTTGTAATGCAAAACAAGACTGTGGACCCTTTGCATGTCTATCTTTGATATTTGAAACTTCTTCAAAACTAATCTTATACATGCATGTATGTACATATACAAGAAATAGGGAACTATGTACGTTCAATTAGATTTGTATTAATGATACAGTGGTTTCAAATCGGATATTTGTCAATGTTTCAGCATAGCATATGCTGTTAAACTATGCTTGAAGTAACATCTGATGCAATCAAACACCAAAGAAATACTTCGTCATAAGTCGGCATGCCATGTTTGTTTTGAATTATTATTCAACTTCAACTTTTCTTTAGATTTGTTTTCATCATTTACCTTATTGTAATTTCGCACCAATGGGATAGCAATTAATCAGCACTTAATCAGGAACAATCATAAGGTACATTGTTATTGTGTTGGGTTTATCATCTGGCGGGCTTACGAAAAAAGGGGTTCGACACTCATGTAGCAACACTTGGTAAATTCTTCTTAAAGACATATCCTACTATTCAAACTCCAATATGATATTTTCTTGATATTCCTTTTGTACAATATTAATGATGAAAGCTTTAAATTAAACTAAAAGCATTGGGGGGTCACCGACTTAGTTTTAGAGCTATGACGTCATCTTTATTTATCTGTTTTGAAGGTATTGATTATATACTATATTGCCTATATTTTCACTATAATGTAGATTTCGAATGAACTAAACTTATTTGAAATGCTTCATGGTGTGTAGAAAAACAATATGTTACAACAAAATAAAAAGTATGCAAGTTTTGGTATAATCGGCACAATTTTGAAGTTCCCGCCATTTTTGTCAGGTACTCACAATACGACAAAATTGCTGATCGCAAAAAAATGAAATATGATAATTTGATTATATTTACACAGAAGATAGGATGTAACCTCTTCAACGGATTAAGCAAATCATATAATAGGGTTATTTGTAAAAAACATGTTAAGACCGAAAATGGTGGGAATACAATGGCGGGTTTTTCTTCATACCGATACCAATTTTTTTTAATTTGAATCGCAGTATATCATCACAATTAACGTTATATTTTTGTAGGAATATGTAATAAAATGTAGCCAAGCAATTATTTTTCCCTTTTCTTGCTATAGACATGCCAAACTGGGAAAAAACGTGCGTTTACGGGACATAAAAAGTATAAAACCCAAAAGGGTAAATTAAGACCAATGGCAATATTTACCTTATACTTACACGTTAAAAGTCTCGTTGTTTTACAAAATGAATTTTATTTTATTTCCTTTGCTTATTTTCAATTTCTGCTTGTGTTGTGAATGTGGAAACAATCAAAAGGTGTAATACCTGAAAATGCATTTACTCTTAATTCATTTGACTATATTTTTTACATAAGTTTGAAAAATAATTGAAAATGTTTTCTTTGAAATTGACATTGTCTTTAAATAATGATAAAACTCTTGGCAAACTATTTAATGAAGTGGTCTACACGGCGTATAATTTGAACGTGTCCTTTTATTCCTTACCGTTAGAACATAAATTGAACCTTTATACGTCGGTCCAACTAACCGAAAAAAATCACGACGTCATAAATGAATTACAAAACCTTAAAGCTCTAATTCCCGGGAAGTTTGCGACGTCATAAAGGAATTACAAAACAGTAAAGCTCAAAAACAAAATGCACAGAAACAATAGTAGGATATGTCTTTAATTAGCGTTCAAGCCATGTTTCGTTTAAATTAGCGATGACAACCAGCTAGTGCTCGGAAGTAGAGAACTCGAGAACTGCTTTAGTACTTGAATATTCTGACAAATTTGTAATTGCTGGAAATTTCCGATATTTCAATCATGTAGTTTAGGATTCTTCTTTCCAAAAATTTCCCTTTGCATCCATTTGCTGGTTATATTTTAATTTTCTACTAATTTTGCATCAACAAATGCGTTATCTATCTACTTTTCCTACCATTTACAATATAGCAATTTCCCTTTAATTTTGCTTTTATTTGTCCAACCACAAATTAAATCAAAATGATACTTCAATGAATTTCAACCTGTCAGAATAAATGGTGTTCTTTGAAGATTTGATATAAATCTAGTAGCCTTTATATGATTCTATCAACACATATCTTCAATTTAGTTTTATCAGCGCCAATATGCAGTTTAAAAAAATTGAAATGTGTACAAAAGTAAAAGGACCAGCAAAATTGGAGAAATACTTTTATTTTGCATATTTGGGAATGTTAATATTTTATCAAATTAATAACCAAAAAGGTTATTAAATTAAAGTAGATTAGAGGTTATTAAATTAAAGTAGATTAGATTAGATCAAAGTAAATTTATGCAATCAAAGTGTCCGTAAGATGTTTATTCGTCAGTTTATTTTTGTTTATAATACGAAAGGTTGTTGGACCTAAAATAATCTGACACATTGATAATTTAACCATGTAAAATAAAAGAAGAATCACTCGAAAGGCTTACTGAATAGCCGTCAAGACCTTCATTGCATGTCCTCCTCTTTCTTCAATGTACAAAGTCTTTTGCAATACCTAGTTAAAATTTATTCAGTAGTTCTCTTGAAGATTGCACTATTGACAATTTAAAACTAATTTATCCATTGTTGACTATTGTGGACGAATATCGGAACCATCATAACAATACTTGTATGTTCTCTGTATAGGCGTATTTGGGCGAGGAATTTGTATAATCCGAGTACAACGTTTTCGGGTCAAAACATCGCACAAACGGTGCGAAGATCAACCCGACAACATTGTTCGCAGTTCAGAATTTCACTCCCCATTTCAGCAAGATTGATAAAAACAACCCGATATCAAAGATGACGGAAAAAAGTGATATACAAACGCAAGCCGTACCAGTATAAGAAGACAAGGACAAGCCAATGACCAACATATTCCTGACTTTTGACAGGCGCAAAAATTGCGGTGGGGTTAAACTCGTTTTCTTGGATTCAAACCCTCCCCTATGTGTGGTGAATGGCTAAAAAATAAAAACACAAAAAGACTCACAGTAAAAATCAAAATAGAAAAAAGTCCAACTTATCAAGACGAGTACCCTTACAATGAAGTACATAAAACATCACAGGTATTGTCTGGACAAATGCTCGCAGTTACTGACAGCTAGCTAAGGACATAATATACATGTATATATATTATTTATTACCACCAAAGTTTTACATTTGTCCGGCTGAAATTACCTCATTATGAATATATTGGACATCTTTGGAATGTAGGCCTTAACGTGCCGCGTTTGTTTAATGTAAATTCGTTCCTACGTTGAATACTTATAAAACATGAGACCAAATACAGAATGGCAACATGAAAAAAACGGGGATAATTCCCTCATGGGTGATCAAATTTTTATCAACATGCAGAGTACGTAGATCTGAAACAAAACAGCCAAATACTAGTATTCCTATCTCTAACGTTGACAAAATATTCCATACTGATCAATCAATTGAGAAAATAATTATGATGCGCATTGAAAATATTGAGACAATTATTTCCATTTTTGCACCTTGGGTCTGTTTATTGTATTCTTTTGGTTATTTATTTATCGTATGATGCTGCTGATGAAAGGAAACACCTTAAAACACGTGAAACAGCATAAAAAAACTGTTTATTATGCACCATGAGTATTTTTTTTATTTGAAACCACTGGATCGAGGCCACTGCTGATGGAAAACAGGTCCCAAGGGTATTCATCGGGGTAGTTGTCGGACGTGTAGAAAGGAGTAGAAAGGACCAAAAATGGCCCAGGATTTTGACCAAAATTTAATTGTCACATATTAATGTTAATAGGTCACCATTTCCATCCATATGTATCGAACGTTTCGTATGTGTTTCGTACTCGCATTTTGATGACGTCATAATGGGTTATGACGTTTGCCGTTTACGCAAGTATGGAGATTTTGAGAAAAATCGGTATATTTCCAACATATTTTCTCAAATTTCAGTTTGGCCGCACCCTTCGACCAAAATATTTTTATCTTCAATGAATGGAAAACAATAATAAAAGTAAATTCCAATGAGTATATTTTGGTCGAAGGCTGCGGCCACTTCGAAAATTTAACTTTTTGCAACTTCCATGAACGGCGGAACAAACAAGACAGTAAATTTTTGAACATTGTATTAGTCGTCTAACCGAAAACTCCAGATTGATAGCATCTGAAAAGATGTGTATATTTCTTCAAAATACGAAGTGTCAAATGATTGAATGAAATTCATGTCTAAAATGCAGTTTTTAAAGAAATCTATCTGAGTTTTTATGTATACTCCTGCTCTAAGGTAGGAGTGTAATGAATTACACTTGTCTCCTGTTTTCATTTTTCCTGTTTACCTACTTAGTGCATTTTCTAATAATGTATATGGTAATATGGAACCATTTTGTCACGCTTTTCTATGCAATCATATATCACAGCTACTTTATTTTTAGTGTAGCTATATTACACTACATGTATACACTTGTGTACATAGTATAATTTCGAGTGACTTTGTGTTTAACAAATTAAATTTGGTTATGCGATATGGGAACGAACCGAGCTAACATTTACTTATACAAAATACAAAAATGTATGGCGAAAGAATGCACAACCTCATAAGTTCCAGTTACTATTAATTGTCAGTTACCGCCTCAGAATAGAATTGGAATATATGGAATGTCTAGAAAAAAAATCTGTATCTTTCTAGGCGTTTGCACTAACCACTGCTGGATAGACTGAAACAACACAACTGTCTAAAAATCAACAATGATATACTGCCAAAAATTGTTAATTTCGAAGTAAATGAAATGCCGTATTAAATATGCCTTTGGCAGTTTTAAATTTCACACTTGAAAAAAAAACACACTATATGATAATGTTTTTTAAGTGCATCATTTTCACTTTGTGCATTCTCGTCTTGATGTTTCTACAAATCCGCTAGACCGATTCTGAAGATACTTGGTCATTACTGGTTTCTAACGGATATACTGTCGACAGCTAAAAAATCAAGAAACATAGAAATAGTGGGTACGATACTGGTTCTGTCACGCGACAGTATAATTTCCAGCAGGAGCCGAAACCGCGAGCCTTTTCCGACTACCAATTTCTAGTATATTGTGTGTCTCATTTTTCTCTCAAGTTTGTTGTCATTCTGTTAATCATCGTCCAAGTTCTTCGGGTTTTATACTTTATTTTCATTCTCATCAGTTTCCAGAAAAGTAAGGGACATGGGTTGGTATCAATTTAATCTCTGCCATGCGTGATTTAATTTCACATTGATGCAACATGAAAAAATGTCTAAAATAATGTATCATTTGTTTATCGATTTCAAACAATTCTTTGTCGTATTGTTTTAATTTTTAAAGGTGGTTTTTGTTATAAATCTATGCGTTCACTAGTGTCAGACATACAATCAATTGATAAGGCCTTGTTCAGATTATAAAACTAGTATACCCAAATCAAACCAATGTAGGTGCACTGTATTAATATCAGAGGATTAGAGACTATAAAATACATCTAGAAGACCTGAATTCTGATTTAAGCATACCTTTAACTATAAACCAGCTTCTACGAAAACCGTTTATACATAACTTTACGAATTAAAGCCAGATTTTCACAATTTTCATGCAGAATTTAAAATTCGATATTTTTATGGTTTTCATGAACAAATGCAAATGTAGCCAAAATGTAGAGGAAAAACTAAATGTTTAATATTATATGACAATTGTAACTGTTTCCCAATAGTAATGGAAACTGATAATGAGTATATATATAGCAACAGTAGTTCAACTTTTAATGTACTGCGAAAATTGGTAAATTCCTTACTCAAATATTTTTCTGTTCTTTGAAACTAATTTACTTTGGCTAATAATGTAATTTTTACATATTTTTGTTAATGATGGGGTTTACAGCTGGACAGTACTGTCATTCCAAATGAAGCCAGTAACTTCCGTAGCACAAATTAATGCAATGTATACGTTTTGACACTACCTACAAAAAATTTTCAAAAACTAAATTTTTAGTGTTTATCCCAAGTTTAGTTTAATAATAGTTTATTGCATTGAAATACAATAGGATTTGGCATCAGTCATACCAAGTGAAATATACCTTTCTTTACCACAGAAATTTATGACAGCATGGTAGATATACATATACAAAACGCAACTTTTAGCATTAGAATATCTGAAATAAGTATACGTTTATGAAAACTAAAAAAAGGTGATCTGCTCATCACAAAAGATACCAGCGCCCATAGGCAATCCTAGTATTTGCAAGAATTTTCTCATAAAGCTAAGTGAAGTTATCATTCGGAAACCATAAAATTTAGATTTTGTCTAAATCAAGAGCAATAACTCTGGAACGCAAAATCTGATCACGGTCAAAATCAAACTTGACCTGTATTTTATGAATAGAAACATTATCTCAAAATATTAAAACTTCCCTTCAAAGCATCCGGAAACGAAAGTTTGACTGACAGACGGACGGACAAAAGGATTCTATATACCCCACTTTTTAAGGCGGAGGTATGAAAAGAGTATAGATGGATATAAAAGCTAGCATACATCACATGAAAAGATTTGTTTGTCTTATGAAAGTACGCATGTCTACTAAAATATTCAATTCGTTTTTTTCACTCAGATTGTCATTACTAATTTTGGCATAATGTTCACATCTTTGAATTTGAAAACAGTTGACATCTAAGAAGGAAATGAAAAGCATCCTCATAAGGATCACCACAGGGGCAATCTTGGTAGTGGTAGTTTGAAATATAAATGGTTGCCATGGTGGTTTCCAGAGCACTACATTAATGTCTCTATCTGCCGTGAAGTATAATCCTCATTATAATTATTTTGTGCTGAAATCAAAATTGATTTGAAGTTTTGATTTAGCAACGAAAGTAAACAATACCTTCAGCTTTCATGGCTTGAGTTATTCCAGAGGTTTAAAAGTTTACAGTAGACGGCATAAAGGATTTTTCGGTAACTTTTAGTCGTCTGCGTATTGATATGACATTTATAATTATCATTATTTCTGAGCGTGTATTGGTTTACTGAGAACTATTGACCAATGGGTAGCCAAAGTTAGCGGAGTATAGAGATTTGCACCAGAAAGATTCTCATTAGTTTAAAACATAATTTACAAAAAGGTATATAAATATACATGTATATATATTGCATGTTTCCAAATAAAATTGGTTTTTCGTACCAGGACCGAAATCAAAATACTGAAAGTGTTTGCAGGTGGAAAAGTGACACATCCGCTTCTTTTCATCCTTTGTGGCATCACCTTGTACTTTTGGTATAGAACTTTTTTATTGCGAAATACAAAGTTTGGTTGCTTTCCTATAAGCTGAGACAAGTTTTTCATGATTGTCATTGCATTCACTACACTTTTGTATTGTCCAAGTTTTTGATCATAATGTGTTCAGTCGGTATGCATTTTTTGGGAGATTAATAAATACAATGCAGCCGAAGATTTTCTTTTCCTCAACTTTCTCCGTTTTCATGGCAACAATACGTGGTCTAATATGATATTTATGTTTGAACTGGACTTTAACTTAATTGTGAAATTTTACGACATTTCTGTCAATTCTTTTATTATTCTACCTTTGCACATGATTTTGTATATACTTTAAGAACATATGGAATACACAAAGGAGTTTGACACAACATTGCCCGTTGCTATAGTTACGGTACAAAAGTTGTATCGGAATTACTAGACCAAAGTGTTAGTAAACTTTTTGATCCCCTGTCGTTGTTCGGCATGCTGGATTTAACAGATAACTCTTTAACTTGGTAGCACTTTGAATGCAAAAAATACGTTTTTTTCACAAGATTGCCCGTTGTTATGGCAACATTATGACAATCGTCAAGAATTCTACCACTTAACTTGCTAATAAATGATTTGTAAACATTTTCCCCATTTTAATCAATTAGCATGCATGTTTTACGAGAAAATATTTATGAAATAACATCTTAAATAAGTATTCTATTCCTTTTGGGTAATGAAATAGCAGTTACTATGGCAACGAGAGGACCAATTACATAAAGATTTGTCATTTATGTTCGAAACAATTGAAATGTATTGTATGCACAGTACTTGTAGGGTAAAACATAACCATTTTATGGTGTATGGTATATGGTGTAATGGTGTATGGTTCAATGGTGCATGGTGTATGGTTCAATGGTTCATGGTGTATGGTGTAATGGTGTATGGTGTTGCGACGTGAACCATACACCATACACTATGCACCATACACCATACACTATGAACCATACACCATACACTATGAACCATACACCATAACCCATACTCCGTACTCGGTAACTGTGGACCATACACCATACACGATCGAGCGCCACGATGTGAACGAGAGACAATGACCTGAATGCCGACTCGGGACTGACGCAATCGAAGTTAATTTTAATTGATATTAAATACATTTTTAAAAATATGTTAACCTTAGAAAGCAATGATAAAGAAAATTAATCGTGCTTTTTATACGCCAGCACCCAAACAAAATTTTATTCTAACAAATCATAAATAAATCACTAATAAGTCATGAATAACATAGAAATACTATGATATTAACATGATTTGTTACTCTTGTTTAACAAATCATAAAGGGCATAGTTATGCAAATTCACCTCAACTGATCTATTTCACATTTGTTAGAATGTAAATGGTTTATTTGTGATTTGTTATCTTTTTGTCACAGTAAAACTATGTTATTAGTGATTTGTTGTCTTTTTCCTAGCAGGAAACTATGTTATTACTGATTCTTTAACTTTAACTTTCTTCAAAACTATGTTATTTATGATTTCTTAACTTTACTTTCAGCTGAAACTATGTTATTAATGGTTTGTTAACTTTTTAATTGTAGAATACTATGTTATTAGTGAGATATTAACTTTGAATCTAATCTAAAAGTATGTTGTTACTGATTTGTTAACTTCTTCGATGCTGGAAAACTATGTTATTAATGATTTGTTGTAAGCAACTTTATTACTTGTTTTGAAATTTTCAACCAATCAAATTAATGATATAGGTCCCTCTGCTTTTACACAAAATTCAAATGTTGACAGAAAGAAAAGGAGGTAAACATATTTTCTTGTGTTGTGGGTAGATATATGCAGCTTCAGGTAAGTAACTATTTCATATAGATAAGCAATATTCCTTACTTATTTTTTAATATAGGGCAAGCACAATTTAAATACATTTAAATCGAATAATTAAAAAAATGAACTTGTCTATATAGGTCTATAGAGGAGCATTTATTTTTTTTTTTGGAAATTAACAATCTTATACATCATGCATGTAAACATGACAAGTAACAAACCAGTACTAAAAATGTTTCGATGATATGAAGATGACTGACATTATTCAGATGATTTTCTGCAAAGTAAAATTTATTCTGTTTAACAATTGGACGTATCTTGCATGTGTTAAGGGTTTTTATATCAGAAAAAAAAATTGTTGTTGATATCGATCATTACTGTTTATCAAGCCTATAAGTTTTGGACATTATTTGCAAATGCATTTTCTTTTTCTGGTTCAAAGTTGTGTACACACACATAATTGATATTCATTTAGTTTTTCTATGTTGTTACTGAGTTATTAATGATTTCTTAGTATGCCGTTTCCTATGTTATTTATGATTTGTTACTTCATTTGCATAACTATGTTATTAGCTCATTTGCATGTGAAATTTTCTCACTAATAAACCATCTTCAAATCATGATCTATTTATGAGTTGTTAACATCACTTGATTCCACCTTTTTTCGTTTGGGCAGGTGGCTATTTTCTACAACCATAAAAAATATATAAATAATAATGTATAGGAAAAAACAACAATAAACGCCCAAAACATGTAGTGACAAAAAGCGCTTATCTTTTTATTTTTTTTAAATAAAACCGAAGATGCGTATATAAAACCGCAAAAACATATTCTTTTTTAATTTGTATTTTAACGTATTTATGAATTTTCAGCCGAAAACCGATGGAAATTATGTTCTTGAAGATCGCCATTGTTCATGACACATATTTTCAATAAATTTTGCAAAAAAACTTGACAACTTTTCAACAATTTTAAAATCCCGAAAACTTACGAGAAAATATTATGACGTATTAATGTCCTAATACTCACAGTACGCTAAATTGTATAATGTTCCCTAAAACACGCAAGAAATTTATATATTAACAAACTCTCATAATTATTTAGTATGATTTGCTATAAATGTCAACTAAAACTCAAATTTGGCACACATTTGTCTAAACCGTGCAACATACGGTGCATTCATAGAATATGCCATTTTCTCACAATGCTATCTAGCTAGCTGCTGTGACTCTAATTTGGTACAAATTTCCTTAAAAGATTCAACAATAAGGCTATCAAAAGTATGCAATATGGTGTAAATGCCACCCAGTACTCAAATTTGGTGCAACAATAGGGATATCGATAGAATACGATATGGTGTATATGCCATGTAATACTCAAATTTGTTACAAATTTACTGAAAATATGCAACAATAGGGATATTGATAGTATGCGATATGGTGTAAATGCCATCTAGTACTCAAATTTGGTGCAAATATACTGAAAACATGCAACAATAGGAATATAGATATAATATGCCATATTATTTAAATACCATCTAGTACTCAATACTGAGAATATAAAACAACAGGGATATCGATATTATGCGATATGATGTTAATGCCATCTAGTACTAAAATTTTGTACAATATACTCAAAACATGCATCAATAGGGATATCGATAGAATGTGATATGTTTTAAATGGCATCTAGTACTCAAATTTGGTACAAATTTACTGAAAATATGCAACAATAGGGATATTGATAGTATGCGATATGGTGTAAATGCCATCTAGTACTCAAATTTGGTGCAAATATACTGAAAACATGCAACAAAAGTGATATCGATAGTATGCGATATGATGTACATGCCATGTAGTACTCAAAGTTGGTACAAATTTACTGAAAATATGCAACAATAGGGATATTGCTAGTATGCGATATGGTGTAAATGCCATCTAGTACTCAAATTTGGTACAAATTTACTGAAAATATGCAACAATAGGGATATCGATAGTATGCGATATGAAATAATGCCATATAATACTCAAATTTGGTACAAATATACTGAAAACATGCAAGAATAGGGATATCAAAAGTATGCGATATGGTGTAAATGTCATCTAGTACTCATTTGGCACAAATTTACTGACAACATGCAACATTAGGAATAACGATAGTATGCGATATGATGTACATGTCACTCAAATTTGGTACAAATATATACTGAAAACATGCAACAATAGGGAAATCGACAGTATGGGATATGGTGTATATGCCATCGAATACTCAAATTTGGCATAAATTTACTGAAAACATGCAAAAATAGGGATATACATAGTATGCGATATTGTGTAAATGCCATCTAGTACTCAAATTTGATGCAAATATACTAAAAATTTGCAACAATAGGGATACCGATATTATGCGATATCATGTAAATGCCATCTAGTACTCAAATTTTGTACAAATATACTGAAAACATGCAACAATAGGGATTTTTATTAAGCCTTTGTGTGTCTTGTCTGTTTTCTAGTTAGTTCACTTTATGTCTATCGGAGTCTAGGAAGATGCTAATTTCGCTGAACTTGATTACTCTTTTATTTAGGGGCCAACTCCGACCTACCGTTGGATGTGGGGTTTCCTCACCGTTCATTGAAGATCTTATGGTGGCTTTGAGTTGTTATTGCTCCCCTTAGGGTCGTTGTCTCTTTGACACATTCCCCGTTTCCCTTCTTTTTCTTAACAATAGGGATATCGATAGTACCGATATACAAATGTAGTGGAAATGCCATCTAGTACTCAAAATTGGTGCAAATATTCTGAACTCATCTAACATTAGGGATATTGATAGTATACGATATGGTGTAAATGCCATCTAATACTCAAATTTGGTACAAATTTACTGAAAATATGCAACAATAGGGATATCGATAGTATGCGATATGGTGTAAATGCCATCTAGTGTTTAAATTTAGTATAAATTTACCGAAAATATGCAACAGTTCGCATTTGGATAGTTTGGGAAATGATGTAAATGTCATCTAGTACTCAAATTGAAACATTTACTGAAAATATGCAACAATATTGATATAGAAATAGATTCTGTTTGACAGAAGAAATATCGAAATTCTTGTGTACAATGTACATTGCACGTGATATAAGATTGTGTTTGGAGTACGAAAAAAGGTAATGGACGCTGTACGATGATAACCCCTAATGTACGCTCGATAGAAGGAATACTTAATAAATAAGACGAGGGAAAAATTACCATCTTAAAAGCGAGAAAAAGCAACACGTGAAATAAAATACGACAGACAAAATATTGTATCTCCTTTTTTTTATCCCGGGGCGGCTTTTTTATTTACACGATTGTAAATAACAAGTTTCGTGGAAAGTATTCTAGAGTTGAGACTGAAAAATGATATCTCGACAAATTTTTATTGAAAATCTTCATTTTGTCCTGCAAAACTGGGACTAATATTATTCCCAGTGCGAAAACGGATAAAATTCATGTGCTGTATGCACCGGTCACTAAAAATATAAACTGAAATGCAAATACAATTGTATTAGACATCGTGTATAGTGTAAGGTGTATGGTGCATGGTGTATGGTACATGGTGTATGGTGTATGGTGCATGGTGTATGGTGTAAGGTATATGGTGTAATGGTGTATGGTGTGATGGTGTATGGTATATGGTGTAATGGTTCATGGTGTATGGTGTAATGGTGCATGGTGTATGGTGTATGGTACACTGGTGTGATTGGTTATGTTTTACTGTACAAGCACTGTAGCCATATATTCGATGTATGTAGTTTAATAGCAGTTGAATTAAATAGAAAGAAGAGAATTCAAGGTGTAGGTGCAAACTAAAAAAAGTCGTTACCATGCAACAGAGTATGTTCATTTTGGAGATTGAAGTAATTTTTGTGCAATTAATAGTGTCCTCTATAAAAAACACAAATACTGTCAAGATCTGATATTAAGCCGATTTTGGCCCTTCGTGGCCTTAAAACCAATGAGGCTTCATTCCGTGTAATGTACTCGATTCATGTGTTGGCATCCTTTTCTCTTTATTTTGGCAGTGAACACTGCTTTCTGTCTATCTTTTGATCGTTGCTTTCAACATTATTTGATTTAATGCTGTTGATGAGAGGTTGCTCAATGAAGCATAGCAAAATCTACTGCTTGCTATGAAACATTGGTGTTTTTGAATTTTATCTACATGTGTCCAATTTGCCTGTGTGCTGCCTTAGAACCAATATGTGGTAATTTGATGGATTTTCATTTTTTGTATTGACAGTCTAAACAGAAAAAAAAATAAATGAATTGATTATTGAAAATTAGTAAGCCAACAACGACAGAACCTTACAAATAAATAAAACCATACCTCGCTTTGCAACCTTTGGCCCCCAGCATGTTTCATTGTAATGTTGTTCCTCAGAATCATCTATATGATACAAGCATGTATACTTCTCTTCGTAATCACAACTAGACTGTGCCCTCTGTCTCCAATAACCTTCTGATGGGCATTTTAGGTCATAACTTGCATGCCATGGTATTAACATTCCAAGCTAAAAGTGAAATGATAATGTTCTTCCGTAATTTTCTTGAATAAATTTTTCATATACTTTTATATAGTTTAAATCTAAGATGTCCGTAATGTTAAAAAATGTTAAACACTCATGTTTACATTTTTTGAAATTATGGATTTCCTTTGTTTGGGTTCTAGTGCTGCTGATGAGGAATTAATTTCCGAAATGGCCATACATCTTAACAAAATTATTGCAGCTGGAGTTAACGTATGTGTTCTATTCTCATGTTCATTTACTCCATATCCTTTCGTAAAATATTTAATACAGGAGTTTGTCTTTTATTGCAGTGTTGAGTTCGTAACACAATTCCCGGTGGTAGAGATGTATGGTCTTTATTTTTATTAGATATGGTGTACTTGTACATGAAATAATATCACATGTGTACACTTTATTCAATTACTATTTTATCTAAATTTATGTAAATTCTAAAACCTAAGGATTAACTCCCTCCATCGTAGTTTTGTCCTTAGCTATATTTGATATTACTGATTATTCGGATTTCGCTTGGTTTTATGCATAGTAAACATTTTTTGAAATTACGGATTTCCTTTGTTTGGGTAATAGTGCTGCTGATGAGGAAATTTCCGAAATGGCCATACAGCTCATTAAAATTATTGCAATTGGAGTTAATATATGTATTATGGTCTCATGTTCATTTACTACATATCCTTTCGTAAAATATTACATATTCATTTCACCTAACTCAAAATGTTTGTTAACAGAAAAAAGAAGGGAAACGGGGAATGTGTCAAAGAAACAACGACCCGAAGGGGAGTAATAACAACTCAAAGCCACCATAAGATTTTCAATGAAGGGTGAGAAAACCCCACACCCAACGGCAGGTCGGAGTCTGCCCCTGAACAAAGAGCAATCAAGTCCAGCGAAATAAACATCATCCTAGACTCCTATAGACATAAAGGAAACTAACTAGAAAAAGGACAAGACACACAAAGGCTTAATAAATTCCTGACTTAGGACAGGCGCAAACCTGCTGCGGCGGGGTTAAACTAGTTTTATTGGATCCAAACCTTCCCCCTACAGCCAATGTGATAAATAAAAAAAAAAAAACAATCGTAACAACAGTAAAATTCAGTTGGCAACAGGACTGAGTCAATTGTGATAAATGAAACTGAATGAACTAAATATACGGACAATAACATGAAATCACAAGAGACTACTAACAGTTATACATTGTTAATACAATTATATGACATATGTGTAAAATATGACGGATTTCATGAAAATGCCTGATTCCTTGTGTAAAAAACGAAGTTTTCATGTCAATTCAGATTATTTTATTTAAAATTTTAATAAATGATGCATGTGAATGATTTTTCATCTTAAGGTCTAAATGTCCTTCAAAACTTGATGAAATAGAAAAGTCTCACGATTTTTAATTTATCTTATTTTCGTCCTGATCTATACATGTATGTTTTGAATCAATTCGTCAAACCATTACTTTAAAATCAAAATGGAAGTTCTATCCGTCAGAATAAATTGTGTTCTTCGATGATTTGATATAAATCTAGTTGCCTTTATATGATTTCTTTTAACACATTTCTGTAATTTATTTTGCTCAGCCAATTGGCAGTTGAAAAAGAAATATTTTGAAATGTGCACAAAAGTTAAAGGACCTGCAAAATCGGAGAAATACTTTAATTTTGCATATCTTGGAGTATTAATTTTTTAAATTAAATTATTAACCAAACAGATTATTAAATTGACATAGATTACATTATATCAAAGAAAATTTATACAATTAAAGCGTCCTTCGTCTGTTTACCCTTCTTTGTTTGTTTATAAACGAAAAATGGTTGGACCTGGCATATTCTGACACAATGATAATGTAATCACGTAAAATAAAAAAAGGTACACTCGAAAAGTTTATTGCATAGCCGAAAAGACCTACATTGCATGTCATCCTTCTTCTTCAACGTATTTAAGTATTGAATTGCAGTCTTTTGCAATACCTAGTTAAAATTTATTCAGTAGTTCTCTTGAAGATTGTACTATTTACAATTTAAAACTAAGTTATCCTTCGATGGCCATTTGAGATGACCTTCGGTACCAGCATTACATATTGTATGCTATCTCTATGAGTATTTAAATTGTACTTGTTACTGGGACAATTTCTCATATGGATACACTATCATACTTGCCAATTGTGGCATTATTTTATTCATTTTGTTATTCGAACTATAATCCGGAAAACATGTTTATATAGTCCACATCTGACTTTCATTATGCCAAGTTTTCTTGCAATATACTTGATTTTCATTTGATTGTTAATATGTATTGTGTACTTTTGTTAGGAAATGCAGCGATTGTAAAATGATTTGCCAATTAATTTTGTTCGTTGACGATTCAGCATCAATCGAATGTACCGTTCTCGTTGCATGGCATTATAGTCTCTCTCTCTCTCTCTCTCTCTCTCTCTCTCTCTCTCTCTCTCTCTCCTGCGCATTTGAACAACCTGCTTAAGTTATAAGTTAAGCAAATAACATACGAATTTAGAAAACAATATGTAATTTTATTTATTATTTGTAATGGTTGAAACCCAAAGATTTAGAGAAAAATGAAATTATGAGGACATGATTCCATAGCCAGTTATATTTTTACCTTCTATTGAGCTTGATCTGAGCATTGCTTACCAAGTTTGAAGAATGTATGTAATTCTATCCGAAGCTATTCATAGTAACCAAAATAATCAATAATTTTGAAGTCTTTAAAGGAAATTAATTCAAATTTTTTCGGACCAAATATTTTCAAATCAAAATTTGCATGCGCTTTGTAGTTAAAAACGTTTATTAATACATTTTTTTGTAGTTTTAAAACAGTATGTTATTTTACTAACAAGTCAGAATACGAAAAAATCATTGTCACCGAGTCAAAAAAATGAATTGAAGGTAACAATGATGTCAGACTGGTGAGACATAGCTCCATTTAAAATAGAGGCTCACATGAGCCTGCATCGCTCACCTGGTGACTGGTTTTTTTTCATGTTCACGAAGAGACCACACATTCATAAACAAACTTGGTTTCAATTGGCTCAGTAGGTTCAGAGGAGACATTTGAATGCATTTCCCATTGGATCCCTATATTAAACTGGCGGCCATCTTGGATGAGGTACAAACGTCAAAATCACAAACTTTTAAGGGCTATTGTGACCAAGTTTGGTTCAATTTGGCTTGGTAGTTTCAGAGGTGAAAATCTTTGGATGCATTTCCCATAGGGTCCCAATGCTAAACTATGTTCTCTGCTGGCAGCCACCTTCAATGAGGTATGAACATAAAAATCACAAACTTTCAAGGGGACCACCAATAGACTATTGTGATCAAGTTTGGTTCCAATTGGCTCAGTAGTTTCAGAGAAGAAGATCTTTGAATACATTGCCAATAGGGTCCTATGTTAAACTATGTCCTGTGCTGACGATCATCTTAGATGAGGTACGAACATAAAAATCACAAACTTAAAAGGGGACCCGCCAAGGACAATTATATCCAAGTTTGGTTCCTACTGGCTTATAGTGGTTTCAGGAGAAAAGATCTTTGAATGTATTTCCAATAGGGTCCCTGTGTTAAACTATGTTCCCCGCTGGCGACCATTTTGGATAAGGTACAACCACAAAAATCAAAAACTTTAAAGGGGACCATCTGAGGACTATTGTGACAAAATTTGGTCAACATTGGTTCAGTGGTTTCTGAGGAGAAGATCTTTGAATGCATTTCCCACAGGGTCCTATGTTAAACTATGTTCCCTAGTGGCAGCCATCTTGGATGAGATGCTAATCTGCTGGACATATGTACAAATTGTAGTACTGGAAAAGCTCAACACTTTTGTAATTTACATTTAACCATCTCAAACAGTTTTTGAAATGAAAGTAAAAATGTTAAAAAATCGTGAAAATTCAAAGAAAAAGGGGCCATAAAGCCTATGTGGGTCGTCAGATTTTCTTCAAAATTGCAGGAAATGTGGATCTTACTATGCTGACCATTTTTGTACTTTAAACTTTACTTATAACTTCAACCATTTTCTATATAAAAGACTAAAGGTAACAAAAACGAAAATTTTACGGAAAAGGGGCAATAACTCCAAGATTGGTTATCGGATGTTCTTCAGAATTGCAGGGCGGGTAGATCTCATCATGCTGATCATTTTTACTTCTGTCAGAATTTTGATAGCTGTAACGGTTTTCGAGTAATTTGCAAAAAACGGCAATTTACCCCTATGTTCTCTTTTTAGTAACAGCATCCATGTTGTTTGGTCTACGGACATAATAATCATAAAATTGAAAGAGCATACCCTGGTGATGATTCAGGCCATGTTTGGTTAGTATTGGCCTAGCATTTTCGGAGGAGAAGATCTTTGAATAAAAGTTAACGGACGGATGGACGGACGACGGACGCCGAGTGATGGCAAAAGCTCACATGGCCTTTGGCCAGGTGAGCTAAAAATACAACAAATGCGTTGAGTCTAGGTTACAGCTTAAGGGGCATGGACGTTGTCGTATGAGATTTTAAAGTCTATGAAAACTGCAAGTTCCGGTTCCGGTTTTGGTCATGTACTTGCGGATTATGAAATTTTAAAGTCTATGAGATTTTAAAGTATACGATGTACGGCCGAAATGTTTTAAAATATGCTTTCTATATAGAATCTAAAGTTAGTATAGGATTATACGAATAAAATATTTATTAAACTGTTAAAAATATGAACATAACAAAGTCATTATTACTAGCCTATAGATCTATCGAGACAAGAAGTTGCCGACGGGGTTAGCTGGGGTCGATTAAGTTTTGCAGTAAATTGACTGTAAAATATGGAGATACAACGTTATTCAAAAAGTGCAAAATGTATGCACCATTTAACAATCAGTAGACAGATCCACATCATCAGAAAAAAATTGAATGCAAATTAACAAAGTGTTTGCAGTTTTTATTTCAAATCATCATTAATTGAATAAATTATGAATTATACATGTTTTGTTTCTATTTTCTTGACATCCAGTGACTCCATCTTGCAATATCTTGTGGTTAGTACATTTTGTTATGTTTTGAGAAAAAGCTAAGTACATTATTACAAACCAACCTACAGAGAACTTAAAAAGTCACATTTTTATGATACAACTTGACCATATATAGAAAGCAATAATTGATCATTATTATAATCACTTTTTCCACAGCCATGAAATCTGCAAGCATAAGGTCAGAATGACATTTTTATGATACAACTTGATCTTAGATAGCCATAACTGATCAAAATTATTAATCGCAACTATTTCCACAGCCATGAAATCAGCAATGATGAGGTCACAATGACATTTTATGACCCAACTACACCATAGATAGCCAAAATTGATCAAAATTATTAATCGCAACTATTTCCACAGCCATGAAATCTGCAAGCATGAGGTCACAATGACATTTTATGAACCAACTTGACCATAGATTGCTATAATTGATTAAAATTATTAATCGCAACTATTTCCACAGCCATGAAATCTGCAAGCATATGGTCAAAATTACATTTTATGAACCAATTTGACCATAGATAGCCAAAACTGACCAAAATTATTAATCGAAACTATTTCCCCAGCCATGAATTCTGCAGGCATAAGGTTAGAATGACATTTTATGATCCAACCAACTATTAGATAGCAATACATGCGTCTTTGGTCAGAATAATTCAGCAAAATTTCACCATTGCTATAAAAATTTTCAGGCCTAAAGTAAACCAAGTCATTTAAACATTTAGGGTAATTATATTTCATGGCAACTTATATCACAACCAAGAATTTTGAGCCATAATTGTCAATTTATTTTTACACCCATGATTTGTTAGTCATGCAACATGTAATCACCAATTTTTTCTGCCTATATTTAGATGACCAAACCATCATCATCCTTAAATAAGCCCTTTAATTTGAAGGGAATGCAAACATTTTCTTCTTCTTTTTATTTGGTGTAGTCATGCCATATTCTTGGATGCATTTTCAGACCTGTTGGGATTCTCCAAGATTTTTTTATAATTTTTTTCCTCTCAAATTACTAATCACACTCCTCCCCGAATCTTGGACTTTATATAACAATTAGCCTCAGGTTGAATTTAAAAGACTTTAAACAGACCTATATTGATAAGTATTTTTAGAACTACAAAAGTTCTTTAAGCCTTATTAGTTGACTTTTGTGCATTTGAAATCACGACTGACAACCGTGTTCACCCTTCGTTAGAGTACAATCAGTTCCATATATCATTTAATCTGAAAGAAAATAAAGATCAACAGTGGTTTTGTGGTTAAGAAAATATAATGTTTCGCAAAATAGTGTGAGATGTCACATCGCAGAGTTTGATTAAACAGAGGTTTTCTGCACATTTCGCAATTCCGGAACTTGCAATTCTCATGCGGGATGTTATCAAGGCAAAAACCGGAACTGGAACTTGCAGTTTTCATAGACTTTAAAATCTCATACGACAACGTTAATGTTAAAAGAAATAAAAAATATTTGAACAATGAATCCGAAACCAGGATGACACGAATAGTATTAGGCATGTTCATCTACATATCAGATGTAAAAATAAAAATGTAATAATTTCAGGAAAGCTTGATACTGATATATGTATAACAAAATACTAAAGTTACTGTTTATTTATTTTCTGTAGATTAGTAACTCTGGCACCTTGATGACACAAAGAAGCAAATGCCACACACCAAGTTTCGTAGAAATTGTCAAAAGAGAAAAACTGTCCAAAATGTCACCCAAACATGACAAAAAAGGTCTCTTGACAAATGAATAAGTGCAGTTCCCATAATATTGAATTTAATGTAAAACTAGTTGAAATATTTTTATCAAAAATACCATCAATAAAAAATGTAGTATAATATGATTATAGAACTTCATAATATAGGGTATATGTGGACGATGAGGATTAATGTAAGTAATCAGTTCAAAAATTATGAAGGCTAGAGAAAAAGGAGCTTGGGTACCCCGAACTGCTTAATAGGAACCTTTGAATGTGTATGATAGGTTCAAATATTAAAACTTTATTCCAGTTGACAACCATCTTGGATTTAGGCTGAAATAGCTTTCCAATAACCTCTCCCCACACATACTAATGATTCGGACCGATTTTTTAGTCTTTGTATGTAACCTCTCCAAAAAAGAACGTGTTAACCTGAATACAACCGACACGCATAGACAGGATAGTGTCACTTTTGTAGTACATCACTTAAAATTCTCATAATTTCGTTTTCATTGATTCTACTTTCATTTTCTAAAGATAGATGAAACACAGAAAACTTTTGTATCAAATGAATACTTATAGGCCATGGGCTGAAATCACTTTCCATACACTCCCCACTTCCCATCTAGACCGTTTTTCAGTCCTTCAATATCTCATCTTCAAAATAAAACATGTTAACACAAACATTACCTGCATGCATAGACGGTACAGGGCCACTGTTATAGTACACTCCGAAAAATTCTTGTAATTTTGTTTTAACCTATGTTTCATCTTTTAGGCTTTATAATTGTTTAATGATAAGTAATATGTACTGAGAGTTGGTACCAAATTAAAGCTAATCTAATATCCTTTACAATGAACCCAAGTTTGGGCACTTTGCGCCATTTTTATGATCTTGGGGTGCAAAAAATGTACCCCTCCCCCTGCGAAAAAATTGCTTGCGAAAATGACGATTTTAGGATGTCAATTCCTTTCAGATAAACAAACCTTGTCATTTTATTTAGTTTTTATGCCTAACTTATCAGTTGTGATACAATGTTGGAAAATGAAACCATTAAAGTCCATAAAATTTTGAATTTTGGTATAAAAGATTTGAAAAATTAGAATTTTTTGAATTTTAGATTTTTTTTCACAATTTCGACTTTCTAATTTATAGTCGTAAAAATCTGAATATATATTTAATAATTGCCGATGTAATAATGACTTATGATATGTAAGAAACAAATTGTGTACATACATTTTAGTTTCAGACGTATTGAAGGTACTAGTATGTATTTCACTAAGGCTGACATGCAGAAGATCATTTAAGTAGATTTTAACTTTTTAAGAGGTCTCTTTTTGACTCTTCTGCACTAAATTGTATGCAAAATTGGAATTTTCCGTTTTTCAGAATCTCTGCTGTTTTGACTTTGAGATGCAAATACTTCATGAAATTGACATATAATTTGAAAATGTTGATTAAATATCCTTTCATTATATCTAAGCCATTTTAAAATATGTTTTAAACATTTTAGACGAACTACAGTCTCAAAAATTACAAACATATTACCCTTTACCACAAATATTCAAAATAATTAATTTCTTTTTATTCAGTTTGAAAAGCTTAAACATTATATAAAGGTCCAATAACATATCATTTAAAAAACGAAAATACACAGAGACTCCCATATATCACAATTACGATCATGTGCGTGGTTTATGGGCAGTTATACAACAATTAAACTTTGAATTTTGTAAAATTCCGAAATGCTGAAAAGTCCCATTTTCACGATTATCGCCCATAATATACAATTTTACCCATACTTTGGCGTTAAAATTCTTGAGATTTTTAAACATAGTTTTCTTGGGGTGAGGTAAAATTTTCGGTATTTAGAGTCACATTGAGAACTCCTTGTTCTTCTAAACATTGTTTTAGATAACTTATATATCGGTTAGAACAGGGAATCGGCATATCTGCAGATAAATCTTCCAGATTTGCCACATATGACTATTTAAAAGTGAATTCTGGAAAAATCTGAAATGATGAAATTTCCATTTTTCTTCAATTCTGTGCAAAATATTTAGTCTAAGCTGACAAATGGGGCTTAAAATGACAAATCATGATGATAATTTATACAACATTGTTATATGCAACACAGATTTTGTGAGTTATGGTTATTTTAATGCGAATATAGACAAAAAATTGCTTATTATAGGGAAAATTTGTTGCGGTAGGGGTAAGATATTCGGTATTTAAAGTCTCATTAAACACTCCTTGTTTTTCTAAACAATGTTTTGAGACAACTAATGTATCGCTTATAACAATCAAATAGCATATCTGCAGATGTATTCTCCCGATCTGACATAATATTACGATTAAACAATGAACTTTGGACAAATCTGAAATGCTGAAAATTCTCATTTTGCGTCAGTTTGAGCCAAATACTGAGCTAAAGTCAACAAATGGCTGTTGAAATAACAAATCATGACGTAATTCATAAAACATTGTCATATATAATACACATTTTGCGTGTTTTGGTTATTTTTATGCGAACATAGACAGAAAAAATGACAATTTTAGGGAAAATTTGTTATGGTAGGGGTAAGATTCTCTGTATTCAGAGTCGCATTAAACACCCATTGATATTCTAAACACTGTTTTTAGACAACTCATGTATGTCTTGCTTAGAACAGTTAATTGGCATAGCTGCAGATATATCTTTCTTATTTCCCATACATAACGGTTTAACAATGAACTTTGGCCAAATCTGAAATTTTGTGTGGTTGAGTTCATTTTATGCAAACATAGACTAAAAATTGACAATTTTACGGAAAATCTGTTGGGGTAGGGGTAAGATTTTCGGCGTTTAGAAACACATCAAACACTTTCTATTCTCTTAACAATGTTTTAAGACAACTTATGTATCGCTTAGAACAATTAATTGGCATATCTTTGTTTATATCCTCTAAATTTGACATATATAACGATTTAACAGTGAACTTTGGACAAATCTGAAATTTTTTCATCAATTTCATGCAAAATATTGATTTTAAGTCAACAAATGGCTGCTAAAATACGAAATCATGATATAGTTTATGCAACATTGTCATATACAAACATTTTGCGTGTTATGGTCATTTTGTGCGAACAGTAAATTTGTTGGGGTACGGGTAAATTTTATTGATGTTTATATTTCATGATAATGACCATTATTTGTAATACTTGTAATGCAAATATGATAAGCTTTCATTTGATACCTACTTTTAATAATATTTGTTTACTAAAAAGTAATATTAGGCAAAAGAATGACAAAACTTAGTCAAAATAGGAAATATTCAAAAATCCATTTATTTGGTCTATTTAAAAATAGAACTTTGGTCATTAAAATATGTAAACATTATAATAACATGTTTTATATTCAAGAAAATAAATTGAAAAACTAAACACAATTTTCAGGAATCGAGGTGCACTTTTGGTCCTTTTAACCATCAAACTTACGCAATTTAAATGAAAATAACTAAATTTTCGTCAATATTTCATAGGGGTAGGGGTACGTTTAATGGCGCTATGGAATATTGGATATAAAAATTGTAATTTGGGTTCTTTGTAAAGCTCACACAATGAGCAATCATTTGATACGGCATTTTTTTTTAACTGGGAAGCATTTGGTCAACATTTTGAAGCAGCTGGAGGAAAAACTTGAAAAAAACGAAATTTTCCAAAATTTTGGTAGGTGGGTCTATAAATGGGCCCTGTTCCACCAATGCGTGAAGGTTATGCTCGTGTTAACACGACTTATTTTGAAGATGAGATGTAAGTGCACGGGGGGTTATTCTAGCCCATGGACTATTAATTTTGATCATCGAACTTCTTTATCTACAATGATTTCTAATTTCTCAATTTATATATGTCACCATGGGTCATATCGATATGGCGATGTGGTACAGTCTGATCTGCTAAGATAATTTTCCTCGATTTAAAAAGAAACCTTGAATATTTTCACATGGCCTAATTCACATTGTTTGCTTTTTGCTTCTTTCATTTCCATCCCATTATCTTTGGGCTATTTTGTTTTTTTTTTCTTTGGTTGTTTTTTTTTTTTTTTTTGTTTGCTTCTTTTTGTTTTTTGTTTTTGTTCTCTTTTTATACTGACGGTTCGGTTCTCACTTACATAACAATGTTTTGGTAGAGTTTCTTGTGCTTACAAAATTGATACACAGACATACAGATTGGCTGCGTGAATCATATATACCCATACAAATTTAAGGGTACATAAAATTAATAAGCAGAAGAAAAAAAGGTTTGTATACAGGGTTGGATCAAATCCATTTTACTTAAGATTCAGTACATGACGGAAGGAAAAATGAAATCTTTCTTAGGAACCTTAGATGTAGTGATGCTAATGTGATGAACTTATTCAATGTCAGCCAAAGATCTACACGATAAATGGTCATAAACATTATAAATCAAGGACGTCTGCTAATGGATCATCTTCTTCTAACGACTCCACCTTCTGATCTGTTCTATAATTGCTCAATGACCCCCAAAAAAGTTTGCGTTCCCCTTTGGTTGTTCATCATGTTCGTCTATCACTGTTTTCTCTCCGAGTTCACGTTTTAAAAAAAAATTGGACTCGAGAAGGGAGGCGTAGATATTTTCACCTCGGAACACAGACTAAGCAGTATCATCGACGACGTAGCATCCTTCCGTTAATTCAAACTTGTAAGGACCGAATCTCTTCAAAGCGAAAACATGAAAATTATTCCCATTCAATTTACCAACAAAGGAATAAATGCTTTAAACATCAGCAATATTTAGAATCGCGAAGAGGTCATTTCAAAAATCCCTCCTTGTTTCAAAGATCAATACAGACCTTTGGTATCCAAAAGCTATACAAACACCGTCAGCAGGCGAATTTTTAACTACAAAAAGGCATTGCAAGACCTAGACATTTAGAATTATATGAAATCTCCTCTGACATGCGACTGTTCTGCCTCTCATTTCGTTTACAATCCCTCTGGACATGTCATTTTTTACCGGCGATTTTAAGATCATTTAAAACGAATTTCTACGGAAGGTGATCTCCAATGCAACAGCGTATTTATTAGAATTTGATTTTCAAGATCGCTATGGCGCTGTTGAAGATTACGCCAGAGCGTGGATTAAGAGAGAGAGACAGTCCAAGAACCGGAACTTTAGTCTTTGTCAGATTGGGTAAGATCCATTCGATCTTTAGTGCGGAGTCGTGTTAACAAACTACACAGATGTGTTAGCAATCGACCTAAGTCTGTATTTGAAGATCCTGAAGCCAGTAAGTGACTCCTACATTACATGAAAAAATATGTTGTTGTACCTGCAGACAAAGCTTCTAATAACATCGTTTTTTGTATGTAAATTAATTTTTACAGCTGCTTCATCAAAGAACCAGGCATTGGTAACAACAAACGGTTAGTGCTACATACAAAACAGTTTCATTTGACAAAGATGAAATCCTTTCCAATCACAGTTCATTCAATCTATACTAAAAATAACAATCAAGTCCTGCAATACCTATATTGGGTAACAAAATTACACAAAAATCAATATAAGGAGAAATAAATCGCTCAACTACTGAATTAACCTGAGATTTGTCTGCAGTCAAAGACATGCATCTATTGTACTGTGACACTATTCATGAAGTGACATGAATCACATGTGGATACTTAAACATTCGAAGGATTTATTGGAAAATCTTAAATCCCGTTCATTTTCTCAAATGCATTCTCCCAAAACATTGATTTTTCTACAGTGTATACCACATCTCCTTATGATAGACTAAAACCACAAATCAAAAGTATTATTCAAAAAGACTTTGGCGATTCGAAGAGAAAAATTGCATAAGGTTATAAATCAGAATTTTAATCAAAAACCACTATTTAAGGAAAAGTATGCTACGATGAAAAACAGGCGTGCAGTTTGCTTGATTTTCTAATGGATAATATATTTGTCTCGTTCGGAGGTGCTATATATGGACAGAAAGTTGGCTTACCAATGGGCAGACTGGTTTTTATATTTTCACGAGACTAAATTTCTTCAGAGACTCGTATAAGATCATAAAATGAAAGATGCTAGATCCTTCTGTCTAACTTATAGTTTCATTAATGATGTTCTTTCCATCGTGCTAAAGGATCCCATTAATATATCCGCCAGAACTAGAGATAAAGGAAACGACAAAAACCACCAGATCTACATCTTTTTGGACTTACATCTCGAATTTGACGAAAGTGGTCATCTCAATACTAAAATAGGAGACAAAAGGGACGATTTTAATTTCAAAATTATCAATTTTACCTAACATGGACAGTAATATTCCAGCTTCTCCTGCTTACGGAGTGTATGTTATATACGTGACCACCTTATTAATCAAAGCTTCAAAAAATTCCGTTGCATACGATTATTAAAAAAGTTCTTGAATAGATGTCAGACCCTTGTGGAAAAATTCGAAGTTTCGGTCCGAACCCTGATTCAAGATTCTTCCTTTACTTCATTCGCGGATGATCATGTCTTGTAACCTTTCAATAGAAATTGCTGTTGAGTTACTACAAGATACTACCGCAATGGAAGGGGAGGTTTTGCTAGCCATAAAACCGAATTAAGCCACCATTTCTTTTGAAATGCCTGTACCAAGTCAGGACAATTTCGCAGGTGGTTTCCACCTGATTTGTCTTTTTGTCTCATTGAATTCGGCTCTTGACCACTCTGTTCGGTAATATTTTTATTACCCCAATATACAATTTGATTTTTCCCACTATTAACATAAGACATGATCAATATAATGTTGTTAATATGGTCAAATGTATAACAATAATTTCACGGACAGTCATGATTATCAACGGACCTAAAATGAATGAACATTCATTGTAATGAACAGTTTAGAAAGCTTATTTCAATCTTTTCATAAATAATCAAAACTTGATTTCGTATTGGGTTTAAACTATGTAACCTGTTGGATGTTGTATTTGTTCAAGGATTCAAACAATATGTAGTTACTTTCTTAAACATCCTCTTTACCTCATTTTTTTTTTGTTTTGTCTACAGGTTAGAAAATGTATTAAACAATCACCTACCGAAGAGATCTTTTGACATGATACTAAAAACTAGCTGTGTGAAGGACTCATGTGAAATAGATCAAGTTTTGCCTTTCTTAGCACCTGATTATGGTGTTCACAGTGTAGGTCTAATTTTTTGTGTTTTTTTTTATTTTCACTTTGTTTCTTGTTATGTTTTGTTAAGTCTGCTTCAACGGTTGCAGGAGAGAGTATGAAAAAAAGAAGCTAGTGCACTGAATATTTGAGTGAATCGAGTTAAAAAGAAAATGTCACACAATGCCGACTGCATTTTGATAAAATACAACTTCAAATATTTCGCTTGAATTAAATCTTGTTTATCTAAAAACGGTAAATGATATTCAAATGATACCTATCTATTTCCTTAATTAACAAACCTGAACAACAGCAAGGATGTATCTCATGTCTTTTTAAAATTTTTTCCATTCATCAAAATTCATTCTAAAATAATAAAGAATAGACATTAGTATAAATTGAAAATACAAACATGCCAAATCAAAAAATTACCTTTCAAGTAGATAACTATGATAAAACTGAGGATACCGAGAATATTCACAAAGTTTTGTACTTTAACTTATAATAGTGGAGCGTCGAGGAGGCACATTTTCAAAATTTAAATTACCCGAAAGCCCCATGGACTTTTATTATCTGAAATGAAACTGTAATGTTTGTTCTTTCAGAAAATGGAGGTCGTCGATATCTGACATGGTCCAAACATACTTTATTTAAGGGTCAAAGGTCATAGCCCTGAGAGCTAGTTTTTAGTTTGCCGGGTATACCTTACTAATCTTTTGACATAGTTTTAAGATATTTTGCAAATTCGTGTATCACAACAAGTTGAATATTTTTGATACTATTTGACTTTCATATGACATTCACCTTTGACCTTGAGGTCAAATAATTGTTTTCAAGTGAAGATTTTCCAATACACAAATAAATTGCACTAGAGTAGTCGTATTTAAACCCTGTTGAGAATGCTTTAAAGTGCGATTTGTGCTGCTATAGCTTTCATTGAATTTCAACTCACTCAAGTTCAAATAAGGCAATTTGTCTTACAATGAATAGAGAGGTATATGGTTGACTAAGAACAAGTTATTTGACACAAGTTTTTATTTGTATAAGTTGTCTGCAACAATTATGACTCATGCAAGTCATTGACATTGGAGATTTATATCAAAATTAAGTTTCTTCATAATATTTGTAGTGTAGGTGTGTGTGTGGGGGGGAGGCAAACATCTAAATGATTCTTACTTTTGACATTCACAAAAACACAAAGTACAACATATGAATCATTGGTCTTTTGGACCCTTTTTTTACATCGAATGAGCTTATGGTTATTTTTTATAATAGTTATCTTTTATTTTTACCTATTAAAGTATGTGACTTTGTTGCGTGCTATTAAACCTCTACGCGATCTTCGCATTTAAGTTTAGAAAAGCTAGGTTTTCTAAAAACAAAATCTTCTTGGTTCATACTTGTTAACCTAAAGACTGATTGTTATTCACTTGAACAGGGCCTTTTTGTATAAATCATACAAGGTAAATCGTAAAGAGAAAAACCGAAAACACATTGGCCCATTGGAAAAATTCAAGAACACGAAGTCAAAGGACATTAAATGTGTGAGATTTAATAGTGATTTATGCCAAGTAATGACTTTAATTAAAGAAATATCGGCCATAAGCAAAAGTCCACCAATTACATGCAGATCCTTGTCCAGGCGGGATCCAGACAATTTGAATTTGAAGTGAAATGATATTTCACCGAGCGGCACGAGGGTAAAAAATGTTGGGGTATTTCTTAGTAAAACATCAAGATATTCATTAAAAATACATGATTGCGCAAACAAGGGGGCACAACCCCCGGAACCTTCACTTAGATCCGCAAAAGATGTCAATGTCGTCAACAAACTAGAAAAAACTATAATTTCTATATATAATATGCTTTCTCCCAATTTCTAACCAAATATTCTAAAATTAACAATCTTTGTAACAAGGAGGTACATTTTAAAAACAGAAAATGAAAAAAGTACATAGGTTCTCAACTTTGAAGGTGCACACAGAAGCACAACAGGACGCAATTGTATACCTTGTTGGATTTTCATCTGTCAAAAATTTCCCACTAAATAACATTTAGTGCAATATTTAGCAATTAACAATGAAATATTAGCCTTTTGGATATTTTAGGATTTCAGAAAATTTAAGATTTCTGGGGTAATCATTTAAACGGTGACACATATTTTTGAGGTGAAGCTGTTTTCATCTTAAGAATGCTTTGCCGATTCCAGTTTTTGCTTAGCATAGCAGAGCTGGACTCCGAATTGACGCAACGAGTACATTTCCGCATTTTCAAATCTAAACTATACGAACACACCCAATACACAAACGCACCCTTTAGTTAATTACACCTTTTGTTAAAGTTGAGCAAATAAGAACGTTATAAAAACGTATCGCATATTTTTAGAATGGAACTTTTGTCAAATATGCACCAAACAAATAGAAATATTGTTGAAATATCATTCAAAACAGACTGCTTGGTATAAATTATAAAATTGTGACCAAATCGGTACAACACTGATCAAATACGGGAATAAAATATTTGCAAAACACAAATTTAATAAAAATTTTAACGTGGAGAAATGATGTATTCTGTAAACAAATACACCAATAGTTACGTGAAACAATTGTCAAATTAACTATGAGACATAATTAACAAATATGTAAAAGATTAAAAGGTAGGTGCTAAAAACAAATTTGAATGCTTAATTTTACCAAGTTTATAAACGGCCGTACTGGGCTATGTTTGAAATTATAAGGATGTATTGATGCACAATTAAGTACACTATTGTATGCTTTTTGTTTCTGTTGTATTCAGTTTCAAGAATAACTTGTGCACTCGATAAAATTTCATTCGAAGCAGTCCCGTGTGTATATTGAAGAGCAGGGTAACGTCAAAAGTTGCCATTTTTTACGTCATAAGGACCACAATTTAGCTCGACGACATGCATTTTCTGAGTGTTGAGATGTTGATAAATGATATTAAGCAATAAAATTTTATGGGGCTTTTGGGTAATTTAAACTCGTTAAATAAGCGACTTTTTACATATCCGCCGCTCTACTATCAAATTAAATTTAATAATAATGACATAAATGTTTCAGTAAAGTATGTTTTACCAGCAGTACTGTGACCTGATAAATGAAAATCTGTATCTATATTTAAAGGTATGTAAAACAAAACAAAAAACTGTTCAGTGAAGCTGAAATATATAATAATTGTAAACTAGACTAATAAGCTCTTTGGATATTCCATTTAGATTAAATTCCTTTACATTATATACCTTATTTTGATTGGTAAATTCTTAAAATCCACTTATAAGCTGCCATCACAATATGTATCAAAACATGTATAGGATGAAAAAATAATCCTTCAATCTTAGTAAAAAACAAAGGGTTTCCAAAAGTAATTTGAGAAGAAAATCAATACATATAATCATAATCATTCAAAATAGAAAAATGTATCTTGACTACATACGTGTTTTAAACACTGAAATTTTGTAGTAAAGTATACACTTCTTTAGTGTATAAGTTAATCCTCTTTGTATTTGCGTTTGGCACCAAAACCAAAGCTCAAAATAAGTATCAGCTTTTGTGAACAAAACCTCTGTGCTCATGTTAAGGCTCGAAGCTTGGGACTAGACATTTATATTAATTCATGGAGAGTGGTATTTTCTCTGATATCCGCTATCTAAATATGTTATTGCTCCCCTTAGGGTCGTTGTCTCTTTGACACATTCCCCGTTTCCCTTCTTTTTCTTATCAAGAATATAATAAGCATTTATGGATTATTCATTTTCAACCCTATAATGGCACATCGTGAAACATGATTTTGCCGAAATGGCATCAAAAGAGTTTATTTATGATCTTCAATCTGTGACTAATATTAGTCCTAGTTTTAATTGACCAGAGATGGGGATCCAAGCGTATGTGCTTATGAACACAATATGGTGTTTGTTCCTATTCTGATTCACTTCTTTCCTAAATATTCCATTTAAGTAAAAAACAATGTCGCTGGACTAAAATATTGAAATTTGAGTTTATCTTAAGGTTAGTGAGGACACCTGACCCCAAAAATAATTCCGAATTCAAAATGGCTATTTTTTTAATATATTATTGTTGAATGTATACCCTTTCTTTGGTATAAATATTGGACCACCTTTCCAGGCGTTTTTCTGAGATAAATTGGGTCAAAGTTACCTCCCCCTGAATAATTGTCCGAATTCCCATTTACCCCCCTTTTGACCACATAAAAACAAATTGTACATTGTTTTTGTAAAGCGAGTGTTTGGATTATAAGTCTTTGTTGTTTTAAAGGTATTTCTAAAAATATATCCACCACTGTCAATTATTTTGCTAAAATTCCCAATTATGTGCACATTGAGGTTAGATTTTTTATCACTTTTTGTCCCCTGGAGGGACATAAAAAGTGAAATTAAGAAAAACTTCCGAATTCAAAATTTAATTTATTACTTAAATATATACCTTTATATGATATCCTAAAAAAATATAAAAAAATCAGTATAGCAAACCAGGCTTTTAAGAGACCTACAAGCATTCAAAATTTTCAACATTGCCCCCCTGCCCTCAAAAAATGTTGCCGTCACTAGAACAAAAACCGGAAGTGATGTCACCGGATGCGCTTGTAGCACAAATACCGAACTAAAATAGTCATATGACTGTATACGGTCTTCACTTGACTAGAACAGGAAGTTGTAGGTTACATATGTCAAACCGGAAGTGGATACTTTTTTGACTACTGTTAATCATAAATACAAAAATTTCATATACAAATTCAAATATTTTGTAATATATTGTATGGTAGTTCAACACTTGACCCCGCAGGAGTCTTATAGAGAGATAAAGGAGCGTACATGTGGGGCTGGAAGTATTTTGTACTTCCAATTGGCAACCGTTTTGACCGGAATAACCTATTATGCTGTATAAAGATATATTTTGGATGGCGTTGACAAAATAAATGAGTTGACATTTCTCATATTTTCTTCTTCAAAACTTCTAGGGAGTGATCTTTATAAAACTGAAATTAGCAGTGGCTTGTTCGGGCAGTATTTCTATCACGTCTGCGTTACTTGTTTAGAAGGGGGAGACTGCTATTGTTGTTCTAGGGTGAATTCCCTCTTCCCACAATTTTCAAGTTTTATTCTATCATTATTTCCCCTTTTCTTATCCCATTGTGTACATTATTTACTTTTTTACTACTATCTCTCTATTTTATTTAATTTTTATCAAAGTTATATTCCCCTTTTTAGCACTTTTACTGTGTTAATTTATTATTATATTCCCTTTTCTCACCTTATTTCAAGATGATTTCCATTCCATTATGTACGAAGGAATTTGAATTTTTCCCGCCATTTTGCTGTTTCCATGGCAACGGTCGCCATTTTGATATTTTAAAGACCAAAACTCGTTTATACACATTCTTAGTAACCTTCCTGTCAAATTTCAGTCATTTTGGAGCAATTTAAAAATGTCCCGCCATTTTTTGTTTCCATAGCAACGGTCGCCATTTTGATGTTTTTAAAACCAAAGTTCGTTTCTATGCATGCTCGGTAACCTTCCTGGCAATTTTCATTCCATTCTGAACATTTTAAATTTTTTCCCGCCATTTTTATGTTTTAATCACATGACAGTTGTCCTCACTAACCTTAATAACAACTTCCTGCCTGGATTTCATGTTAAGTTATCTCCAGCACTCATTTCAACCCTTAAGTCGAAATGCGCATAAGCAGAAAGTAAATTCACAGTAACCTCGGTATTTAGTTATTTGTTAATACTGGGTCGATGCCACTGCTGGTGGACTGTTTGTCCCCGAGGGTATTCACCAGCCCAGTAGTCAGTACTTCGGTGCTGACCCGAAAGTCGATTATTTTTGGAACCTTACAATATCTAAATTTTTGTAATTTTTGTTGAAAACTAAGGAGTATCTCCCTCATGCATAGCTCTGTCCTTAGCCGATTTTGGATTTAAATTTAGATCATATTTGGTTATTTGTTCTCTATCAGTTTTTAAATATCTTTGAGTATATGGTCTTCCAAACGTTTAGATTTTATCTGCACTTAAGAGACATAAGTTGTCGAAATGCGCATATGCAGAAAGTAAATTCACAGTAACCTCGGTATTTAGTTATTAAATGTTACATTATATTTTAAAAATTGCATCAGCAAATTCTTGTAGTTTCCTCTTTGAGATTCAAATCGTTTAAGGCAACAACGCCTATACTTATTCAATCGGCTACATAGGCTATAAAAAAATACAATTCTTAGTTACAGGGTGATACCCCTCGTAGGTTTAATCAAGGGTAGTAAACTCAGCGCAGATCAATTGTGTGTATAAATATTATACATTTCTATTGTGCATTGTACACCTAGCTTGACAACTGAACTGCCACTTAAAATGAAAGTTCACGATTCCTGCGAAATCATCGAAAAATATGCATATATATACAGGCAACAAACCTAGCTATCCAGATGATTATATACACTGATAAACAAAATCATTTGGTAAAGTCACAATAATTTGAACATTTCGTTATTCACAAATCATGATGGCGTCGATTGAAAGGCGTATTCAAATTACATAGGAATTTAAAAATAGGCTTACTTTGACGAATGTTCATTGTCGTCGATATTCATTGCACTGTAGTTGGTTTGATATTTTTGATAGTATAATATGTCACTCGTTAAATGGGTTGTTAAATATATGATTTTGTTCTCTAATATTTTTCACTTAAATTGTTATTTACCACAACCTGTTATTATATCTTGACAGTGTTAAATGCACTCAATTGTGAATATGGACTCTATGGCGAAATATAAAAATCAATTCAACTATTTAAAAGATGAATATTTAGTCCACGCTCTCGAATTACCTTCTTGCACCCTATTCTGAACACAAGAGGAATATAAATATTCTGTCTGGTCAGGGCGATATTAGTATGTAAACTTTTCATTAGTAAAAACCATTTTTATCAATATAAATGCCTCGGAAGGCGACGATCGGACAAATGTAAAACCATTTGTCATGGCTACATACGGGGAAATGACATTAAATTCAAAAAAGCTTCCTTCATGAATCCACTGAGCTAAAATTTTAGCTATATATAATTTCAGCATTCCAGTCAACTAGAAATGAAATACTACTCAAAAGGAGTTTCATATTAAGATATGATTTCTACACATTGACAGATTTTGTCGACTTAAAACATTGATTTCCTATTGTTAATTTTAGATTCCTATGTGCTAACATGTCTTCTACCCCTGCATCAGGCGTCATTGGCTGAACATAACATTCACTTGTTTGACATAGCATCTGAAAGGAATCAATGAAGGATGAAAGCAGTTTCAATATTACATTTATGAGAATACGATATATGTTCACTAAACACAATTTAGATTACAATTAACAATAGTCATGGGCTCCCCTGTGCAATCAAATTTCCGTACCTCACTCAATTTCTTAATCCTCTTACATCCTCTCTTTAAAAAAATCATGTCAACAAAAGGTGTCTACATAAGGACAATAATACATTATAAATGGAAGCTAAATGGATTTTTTTTTATTTTTAGTATTTTTTTTTCAATTTTCATCATTTTGCAAGAAGCAAGCGAAAATGTCTCAGATAGATAAAACTTACGATCATTTCAAACTTAAGTGAACATATTTTCATCTTTATTGTGATATTTAATATAATCTGCAAAATGTTCCAAAAATACAAAAATGGCTTTTTAATGAGAAAAGTTAGTTTGCAAAAGAACAATTTCCACTTCAAAATTACATAAAAACTAACTTTGAACGTTTTCATCTTCTAACTACGAAATAATCGCAATTAATCTCTTGAAGGTTGTCGTAATTCAATATTGATAATGGTATAAATGATTGAAAAGAGTTTTTCAGATTCTTCAATTTGAAACAGTTCTGTGATCATGCGACAAACGAGTCGAATAGTTCGTACAAAATATAATACCGATATCTAGTAAGACTATTACTACAATGGTGATTATCTTGTTTTTGTCGCAAATGATAGTGTTGTAACATTTTCATTCGTGAAAAACATTAAATGTTATCCCTATTTTGATTCGATATGCCGACTTTTCATTATATAATTCACCTTAATATGATACAATGTATGGCAAAATGTTAGTAAGATTTCAACATTTGCATTATATTTCAGCGACACAGCCGCCTTCATCAGATGCAAAACAAAAATGTCACTAGATACAGAATAAACAATGTTACGTCACAGATAACGTTAATCTTGATCTTGATACTTTACACAAATTGTTAACAGAACAAATGCTGATGAATAGAAAAAGATAGAAACGCCAATAAACAGTTACTGTTTTATATTAAGACTTTCCTGTTTTGTATTGCATATTTTTATAAATTTAAAGGGATTCTCTTGTTTGTCTATATGCTTGATTTTCTTTTCTACTGATTTCTATTCCTATATATTTGAAATTGTCAATTGAATGGCTAAAAAACAACGGCAGTAGAATACCGAAGGAACAAAGGGGTGAAATTCACAAAAATCGAAGTCCAAAGACAGGGCAAAAACGAGAACACAGAAAACAATGACGTTAGACACAAAAACAATGACGCCAGACAGACACAAAGCACAGAACCAGAAACCACAACATTCAGAACAAAGGCACTCACAGTGTGAACTCCAGTGAAAGTGAGAGTGACATCAGGTGCTCCGGAAGGGTAAGCATGTCCTGCTCTGTTAACAACACCCGTCACACTGTCAAAGTCGGTAGTCAAATCCGGGAAGACGTGAATCTAGCTGAAAATGTCCACTTTCATTTGTTGAAACTGAGAGTGACATCACTGAAAGTGAATAGCAACTGGTTTGTCTTTAAATCTTTTTTTCGTACATCGGTTAAGTGATTCTGCATTCTTGTCTTGACCATGGTCTCGGTTTCTCCTGGGAATAATATAACAGGGATTTGAAACTATTTAACAAACCAGTTTGACCGAATAAAAAGCGGTGTCCAGGCTACGATTTTCGGTTGTAACTTTTGATTTACACAAATGTACTCAATATAAAATCATTCTGAAAAAAATGCCGAAAATTTGATTTATCGCATATTTACAACAATAAATATTCATTCAAACAACAATGAAATTCTTGTTAGAAATGTTCATATATTTACATGCTTCAAGGCAAATAACGATAAAAATATAATTGTATCTTAGTTTGCATTAAGTTACTTTCTTCGATCAGAGGTAACGTATCTCGTTGCCAATGGAAAAGCAGTACTTGTTCATTGTTTTTACGCCCCTCGAATTTCTAATTCTAAATGAAAATCTGCACTCGTCGAAAAAGTTATCTAAACAATAAAAGACAGAAATGATAAACCAACAGTTCATCTTTTTAACAATGTATAATATAATGAAGTGAAGGCTAAACACTGTAGACAGAGCACATCAGGTGTCAGTTTGAGATAATGTTTAAAATGCTGACAAACGACTTAGATACAAGTTCAATGCTCTTCTCATGTCAATTAGATTTCTTGGCTCCGCCTCTAAATATTATTGACATTCGTAGAGCATTGTATACATGTGATATTACAGGTAACGTGTAGGGCGGAAGAGTTCTACTTTAATGAAGTTTTACATAAAATTCACAAACAAACGAGTTACTAATAAATGACATTGGGGTAGTCATTTTGAGTTTAATGTGTAGAATTTTTAGGATTCATATGAATTTGAGTAAGAAGAGGAAAAAATGATAAATATAATAATACAAAAATAATTGCCTGTATTTGTTTTTCGATTAATATAAATCTAATGTCACGTAAATAATTTCGGCATGTAAAAACCAAAGCCAGATACAATAAATGTACATGTGTATATCATTGTTACTAAATATCATTATGATTTGAAATAAAAATTATCACGAAAATGTCAATTTTGCCTTAACTTATTTAGAGATTGTTCGTATTATTGAACACTTCTAGTACATTAATTCACTGTATAAAGATGGCCAAAGTATAGCTGAGACCAACTGCATCGCCATCTGGCGGATATACGCTTCATGACTGACAAATTCAACAATTCTATTTGAATTTTGTAAAGTTATAAGATGCTAAATATTCCATTTCTGGTGAATATCGGACAAAATAGCAAATTTTACTTATATTTTGATGTAAAAATTACATTTCATGATATGAATAAAGCATCTTCTGGGAAGACAGCAAAACATTAGTATGCTTTGTACATATCCTAGGCGAAAAAAGAAACGTTACACTTCCGTGTATTTGCAACGGACTTGGAATTTGTTGTTTCATATTAGTCCGTGGGCTGGAAACACTTTCCGTGCACCCCCCCCCCCCCCTCCCG
>MJUU01017871.1:110251-143477 GCA_002080025.1 Modiolus philippinarum
GGGGGGGTGCACGGGGGGTTATTCCAGCCCATGGACTATATTTTTTTAAATAAAAATCGAAACGACTGGAAATTTTCACAGAAATGTTTGTTTAACCCAAAGCTTTAGTTTTGTCCAAAAAAAAAATAAAATTAATTTTCACAGCTTTTGAGATTCCAAAAAAGTGCTTTTTTACCCCAAAAATTGAAAAAAACATTAATTGCAACAGAAAATGACAAACATAAACATTACCTCGTAAAGAATTGAACCCTTTACAAAGTAAGATAACAAAAAAAACACAAAAAAAACACACATTTCAAAAATGTTTTGCTCATTTTGATTCGATTTTTGTGACACCCGTTTTCCAGTCTTCAAAACTGAAGTTGCCAATAAAACATTGCAGATGGCTGCAAAATAAAGAAAACGCTTAGATGGTTTCCTCTTTAACACACAGATTAAAATTTTAAAAAAGAATAAAGTCACAGATACGTACAAATTAAAATAGACAATATTGAAGGAGTGTAACGTTTCTTTTTTTGTCAGTATATATAGGTAAAGAAATGCAAATTTTGAGGATTTTTATGCATTTGGGGGATAAGGGGTAACATTATTTGGTATTAAGAGTCGCATTCAATACTCTTTAACTTTTGAACAGTGTTTTATGAAACCTAATTGATCGATTAGAACGATTGATTGCCATATCTGCTGATATATCCTCTAGATTTGACATATGAAACGATTCAATTAACGATGACTTTTTGACAAATTAATCATAAATACTGAAAATTCCCATTTTTATCATATGTTGGTTCATTTATTTAATTTTACCTCTATTTTTCGTTAAAATTGCACATTAATATTTATCTAATGCATTTTGGAAGAAAGCATAACATTTGTATATTTTATTGATATGTATTTTTTTCGGCATTTAGCGTCATATTGAACGCCCTTTGTTTTTCTTTACAGTGTTTTACGATAATTAATGCATGACGCAAAACAATTAGTCAGCATATCTACATATTTATCCTCCAGATTTGAGATTTAAACATTTCAGGAAAATTTTAAATGCTGAAACGTCTTATTTCTTATCCATTTCCGGCATAATATTGAGTTTCATTCTGCAAATGACTATTTAGACTGTCTTGTTAAGGAGATGGATATTGACACTTCATCGGGCAATCCTACTTATTCCCCAACTACATTATCAAGGGACGAGATAATCACAAATCACACTTCTGTGTTAGCATCATTCGGTATCAAAGTTGATGAGAATAACAGTTATCTCCCTTATATATACTGGGTGCCTAAGCTTCACAAGAATCCCTACAAACAGAGATTCATTGCAGGATCTGCCAGATGCACTACTAAGCCCCTATCCAAACTCCTTACCACTTTACTGACTGCAGTTAGAGATGGTCTAAAAAGCTACTGCGAAAAAGCCTATTCCACGAGAGGCGTAAATCAGATGTGGATTCTTAAAAATTCCAAAGATCTCCTTGAACAGCTCTCCTCAAACAGTCTCGCATACTGCAATAGCATTCAAACTTTTGATTTTTCTACCCTTTATACAACTCTTCCCCATAATAAACTTAAAACAGTAATTTCCGATCTGATACATCAATGTTTCTGTACAAAAACCGGAGAAAGCAGGTATTCCTATCTGGTAATAGGAAAAGATAAAATATATTTTGTAAAGAACCACAGTGAGTCAAACAAGAAATACAGTGAAAATGACGTGATTAAGATGCTTGAATTTTTGATCGACAACATTTTTGTTGAATGTGGAGGCCATGTTTTTCAACAGACAATAGGGATTCCTATGGGAACAAATTGTGCGCCACTTTTAGCTGACCTTTTCCTTTTTTCGTATGAAGAGTTTTTACAAGGGCTGATACAACAGAAACAAAAACAGCTAGCCCAGACTTTTAATTTCAGCTTCAGATATATAGGCGATGTACTTTCTCTTAATAACCCAAAATTTAAAGAATATTTACATCGTATCTACCCCAGTGAACTTGAAATTAAAGAGACAACCGATACACCCGATTCTGCTTCATACCTTGACCTTTTGTTGTACATTGACGAACATGGACGTCTGAAATCTAGATTATATGACAAACGTGATGATTTTGACTTTCCAATTGTGAACTTTCCCTTTCTCTGCAGCAATATACCTGCATCCCCAGCATATGGAGTATATATTTCACAATTAATTCGTTACTGTAGCGCGTGCAGTACATACAGTGACTTTGTGGAAAGAGCAAAAGCAATGTCACAAAAACTGCTGAGTCAGGGATATGTTCAGCCTTTGTTACTTTCGTCCCTTCAGAAATTCTATGGCCGTCACCACGACATCATAGATAGATATGAAATGTCAGTGTCACAAATAAAAACTGACATTTTCAGCTAGATTCGTGTCTTCCCTGATTTGACATTACCGGTTTCGACTTTAGCCTGAATTGACCCACTGACAGTGTGACGGGTGCTGTGCACAGAGCAGGACATGCTTACCCTTCCGGACCACCTGATGTCGCTCTCGGTCTTTATGGGAGTTCACACTGTCAGTGCTTTAGTTTTTTGTGTTGTCTTGTTAGATTTTAGTTTTGTCTTCGTTAGTGATGTCTGTGATACCGATCTGTCCTTGTCCACGTTTGGATACTAAAATGACTACAAAAGCTTTTCAAAATTTCACCTTGGTACTGTTTGAGGGTTAGAGAAGTTCCACGTACCATGGTTTTAGTTGGTTTTGTCTAAGGGTTAGAAAATGACAATAACCAATTAGTTACCTAACAGATCTTTCAAAACATATACCTCACTGACCGTGTGACGGGTGCTGTGTGCAGAGCAGGACATGCTTACCCTTCCGGGGCACCTGATGTCACTCTTGTTTATTGAGAGTTCACACTGTTAGTGCTTTAGTTTTTTGTGTTGTATATGTAACGTTCGTGTGTTTTGTGGGCATGTGGTGTCTTTGGTCTTCTGTCTTTTGGTGTTCTTGCTTTTGCCTTGTCTCTGGGCTTTGATTTGTGTAATCTTGTGCTTTGTTCCTTCTGTATTCTACTGCCGTTGTTATAACATGAGTTGCTTCCGTCCACTACCATGATTGAATACCATAATTGAATGGGAGATTTGGTACGCCTTAAAATCGGTTCAACCCACCATTTCATTTGAAGTGCCTGTTCCAAGTCACGACCATTGAAGTTGACAGTTACCTGTCTGTGCTATTGTTTTTTGTGTTGTCTTTACATCAAAATTTTATTTGTAGTTTTGTCATTGTCAGTGATGGTTGAAATACAGATTTTCCGTTGTGATACATTAACAAAGAGATAAATATATGTTTTTCAAACTTTCACCTTGGTCTTTTATGAAAGGTTGTGGAGTGAATAAACATGAGACCATAACACACATATTAACTCCTACTGCAATAAATTTGATGAGCTGTATGGCAATTTCGGAAATTTATTTCTCATCAGCAGCACTAGAATCCAAACATAGGAAATCCATTATTACAAAATAAAAAAAAATGTTTAAAATGCATAAAACCTAATCAGTAATATCAAGCTAAGGACAAAACTACGATGGAGAGAGTTAATCCTTAGGTTTTAGAATTTACATTAATTTTGATAATAGTTTGAGGGTTGTAGAAGTAACATGTACCATGGATTTTAATTGGTTTAGTCTTAGGTTAAGAGAATGACATTTACAAATCAGCCACCCAACATATATTTTAAGGAGATGGGAATTGACAGTTCATCAGGAAACCCTACTTATACTCCCACTACACTATCAAGGGAGGAGATTATTGAAAATCACAACTCCTTTGCATCATTTGGCATCAAAGCGGATGATGATAACAATCAGCTCCCCTACATCTACTGGGTCCCTAAACTTCATAAGAACCCATACAAACAGAGATTTATTGCGGGGTCTTCCAGATGCACCACTAAGCCACTTTCTAAGCTCCTTACTACTTTATTGACCGCAGTCAGAGATGGCCTGAAAAGTTACTGTGATAAAGTCTACTCCACGAGCGGCGTCAATCAGATGTGGATTCTAAAAAATTCTAAAGATATTCTCGAACAGCTATCCTCTAGCATTCTTACCCATTGCCACAGCATACAAACCTTTCATTTTTCTACTCTTTATACTACCCTGCCACACAATAAATTGAAAACAGTAATTTCGGATTTGATACATCAATGTTTCTGCACTAAAAACTGAGAACGCAGATACACTTATTTAGTAGTAGGGAAAGACAAAACATATTTTGTAAAGAACCACACTGAGTCAAACAAGAAGTACACTGAGAATGACGTAATCAAGATGTTGGAATTTTTAATAGATAATATTTTTATCGAATTTGGAGGCCGTGTTTTTCAACAGACAATCGGGATTCCCATGGGAACTAACTGCGCTCCATTTTTAGCTGATCTCTTTCTTTTTCGTATGAGGCGAAGTTTTTACAAGGGCTTACACAGAAAAAACAAAAACATTTAGCCCAGTCCTTTAATTTCAGCTTCCACTACATAGACGATGTACTTTCTCTTAATTTCCAAAAGTCAAGGAATATTTACACCAGATCTATCCCAATGAGCTTGAAATTAAAGAGACTACCGATACACCTTCTTCAGCTTCGTATTTAGATCTTTTAATTTACATTGACGAAAATTGACGTTTGAAATCTAAGCTGTATGACAAACGTGATGATTTTAACTTCCCAATTGTGAACTTTCCCTTTCTGAGCAGTAATATACCTACCTCTCCAGCTTATGGAGTGTACATTTCACAGTTGATTTGTTACTGTCGGGCATGCAGTTTATACAGTGACTTTTTAGTTACAGCAAATACACTGTCCCAAAAGCTGCTTCGTCAGGGATTTGTTCAGCCTTTGTTACTTTCATCCCTTCAGAAATTCTATGGCCATCACCATGACATCATTGACAGATATGACGTGTCTGTGTCCCAAATGAAAACGGACATTTTCAGCTAGATTTCACGTCTTCACGAATTTGACATAATCGGATTTGATTCAACCCTGGATTGACTCACTGATAGTGTGACGGGTGCCGCTAGCGGAGCAGGACATGCTTACCCATCCGGAGCACCTGATGTTACTCCCGGTTTTTATGGGAGTTCACACTGTCAGTGCTTTCGTTTTTCGTGTTGTCTTGTATATCATATTGTAACATTTTAGTTTTGTCTTCGTGAGTGATGTTTGTGCTACCGATTTGTCCTTGTGATTGTTTTCATACTATAGCGATTTACAAAAAGCTTTTCCAAATTTCACCATGATACTGTTTGAGGGTTAGAGAAGTAGCATGTATCATGGATCACATTGGTTTTTGTCTAAGGGTTAGAAAATGACATTAACCAATCCGCTACCAAACAGACCATTCAAAACACTTTATGCCTTACTGATAGTGTGACGGGTGTCGCTAGCGGGGCAGGACATGCTTACCCTTCCGGAGCACCTGATGTCACTCCCGGTTTTCATGGGAGTTCACACTATGAGTGCCTTAGTTCTTAATGTTATCTTTTTATTTCCGTGCATTGTAGCTGTCTCACGTACTTGTTTGTCTTTGTTTTTTGTCTGTTACCGTTTTTGCCATGTCTTTGGACTTCGATTTTTGTAGTCATCGCTTTCCTTGTTCCTTCGGTATTCTACTGCCGTTGTTACAACATCATTTTTACTTGGTACTGGTACATTTGTATGAACATTTCACTGACTTGTGATTCCGGACAAAGCTGCAATCGAAGGGTAGGTTTGGCGCAGTATAAATCCGGTTTAACAAACAGTTTCTTTTGAAATGCCTGTACCAAGTCAGTACCTTTTCGGTCGACAACTTTGCCGGTTGTTCCACCTAATTTATCTTTTTGCCTCATGGACTTCGGCTCTTGTCACCTCAGTACGAAAACTTTGGTATTACCCCATTTCCAATATATATGTTTGTCTGCTTTTATCTTTGTCGTCAAAAGCGCAGCCTTTCTTTTGATTGTTTCATCTGTGTGTCTAAAGCATCCATCACTTTGTCGATGGGATGGTCCATGATCCAGTGTTTTCTGATCGTAACAGTTTTGAAATCATTGGTACGACAACGGAATCGAGAGATGCAGATAACGAACCTAAAAATCACCTTTCTGTAAGGTTCTTTAATTTAATTAGCTAAAATTTTATATATTTTCGAAGTTAATCTGCATAATATGTAAAAAATCTGTAATTCACTTTAATAAATATTCACAGAGTAATAAGACTGTATTGCAAGTTTGCAAACTGTAAATTTAGAATTGTGATGAGCTTATTGCAAGTTACTGAATTACTTATATTTCCACAGTTCTCCTTAATTCAACATTGTTAAACATATATATGTGACTTTCTCCTATATAAAAATTACAAAGTCAAGATAACAGTAAACACCTACAATGGCTGAAAATTACAATCACATGCCAGAATCCACCAGGAAACTGCACGGGGAAAAGACCAATTAAAACATAAAAGTCAATCATAGACAACGATAGGAACTCGGGATAGCCGAATTTGGTACCACCACTAGCATATGCTAGAGGTAGGGTTAAATCGGTTAATGGGTGCCGAAACCTCCCATTTTACTGTACCGTTTCCATATAGTATAATAGACATACGAATGAAACCAAATACATGTACTCTACCAGCTCTATGACTTCTATAATGAAAAAGAAAATACTATGACAAAACGTAATTAAGAAAGACGGGTGAAAGCGTGCTCGCCGCTAAACTGCCGTCTAGCTCAAGGAACCTATTCTGCTGGCAAAACGCTGTTGCACTATGGAAGAAAAATTAAACTCAAAACTTCCCGATAGATTTGGTAAAAAGTCGTCATGTATTTCAGTAGAAATTGGCAGTATCATTGAGAGGACAGTATATGTGTAAACTCTTCAGGTCACTGGAATCGAAATCCAATTTAACGGATTGCTGTAGAATATCCCCTCGATATCCACTATTACGTGAAGTGTCCAAGTTACTCTGGATTTTTCATCAGTTTCTGTGATCTTTAACAACTTTTCGATAAAATGGAAGATGAGAAATGGCCTGTGTAATTAGCTGTTTGCGAGTCACGTCATATTTAAATATCACATGTTCATACCTTCTGTAAAACTTCTTAAAAGTATTTAATAAAGTAAGAAACTTGTAACCTTGTTGTAAAAGTTTGGATCTGCGAGTAATGCTTATTTAAATTGTCAAGGTTAGAACAAACGCACGCCAATCGCATGTACACCCCATAGGATGGAGTTAGGGAAACATCGTCATCAAGAAATGGACATTAGTAATAGTGAATAAAGTACCCCTTTTTATTATTTATTTTAGTTTTTATTTTACCAGAGTCAATAATGATATTAGATCCAGAAAAGTGTAGTATCTAGAATCATTGTTTGCTTTGTTAAGTTTCACTTCTTGTGGGTAAATAAATAAGAAAATATCGAAGTTACTGTTAATTGTGATTCTGCATATGCGCATTTTCACAACTTGTGTCTCTTCAGTGAAGATAAAATCAAAACATCTGGAAGTCCATAAACCGAAATATGTGTAAAAACTGATAGAGAACAAATAACCGATAAAATCTAAATCAACTAAGGACAGAGCTATGTACGAGGGAGATACTCCTTAGTTTTAAACAGATTTTTCTAAAATTCAGATATTGCACTATTCCAAGTATAATCGGTTTTCGGGCCAGCACTATAGTACTGGTAACTGTGTTGGTCAATACACTGGGGGAACTAACAATCCACCAGCAGAAGCATCGGCCCAGTGGTAAATAACAAAATACCGAAGTTACTGTGAACTTTATTTCTGCATATACGCATTTCATCCTGGCAACGGGGTTGGTAAATGATGTAGACATAATCTAAAAACTGAGGATTGTCACCAGTAAGGATATCGACAATGTACCTACTGTTATAATTGAAAATTGAAATAAGTTTATCACTGTTTTATACGGTTCCATTTTTGTAGGGTGCCCATCGTCCAAAAAGACGCTTAGTTTTCGAGTTTGGGTTAACGGAATCACCACGGCTAATTTTTGTTTTAAATAATAGAACAACTATTAAATTTCAAATTTTTAGCTGTCGTAGAAAGTTCCTGTGGTCACGATTTCTCTATTTTCTCCTTTTTTAAGGGTACCCTAAAACAGTGCTTTGGATATGGTATCTTTTAAGTTATAGAAAATAGTACATGTGGTACTCTCTTATACACTATATATTGATAAAAAGCTATTTACGGTAAAGTCCAGACCTGAAATATTTATTTGAATCATAGGATGCAAGTTTTTTTAACTGGTTTTTGTAATTTATCGGTATTAATGTCGGGGTAAATTTGACTCTAAATTAACGACATTTCTATTGAATGCGAAATAACTTGTGCTTTATTTCTGAAATATTCCAACTTTAACGAAAATACGTATACGAATTGTTCCTATGCTCCAAGGCTCTGTAGCTGGAGCCCCTGAAATGGATAATAGTGTTGCATGCGGCAGGGGTTCAAATATAGCCGTAGGCCTTGCTTAATTTTCCGATGCTAGCAGGTTTTAAAAGATTATTTTCATCATTGTTGGCATTCGGAATCATATATTCTACCTTAACAGCTAACTTTACCAACACATTTTTATTCATTTTTTATGGACTCCACACTGCAAGAGACAAACCCCAGTTTCAAATCGACAATGAAAGATATGGACTGAAGGCACTTGATACAAATCTTTACAAATACGTGGTAGAAACAAGCAACGGAACAACGCTTTTATTTCTGTTTTTGATTTTGAAGTCACCAAGTCAACAACTTTGCAGACAAGAAGTATGAGGTCCATCAACTTTTCAGAAGCTGATCAAATGGTATATTTTGAAGTTTTGTGATATTTGAAATATTTGGCCGGTCAAATACGATTTTCCTAAAATCTCAAAAAAAATTGAAAGAAACACTGATAGTTTTCACTGTTCAAGAGTCCGGATAAAACATGATACAAGTAATGTTAAATGCAATAAAAAGTGAATTCATGCACATAAATTTTACTTTAGGCTACTCATTTTTTATGTCTAAGATATTTTGATACTTTGAAAATAAGTATCCCTCTGCTAATACCGTTAAAACTGAACATAATGAAAATGCTAACTGAGGTTCGAAATTTCAATTACATGTAATTGCATTATATGCTGAGCATCAAAAGGAACATACTACTAACCTGCACTTTTTGTACTTTGAAATTCAAACGGAAATATCCCCTCAAATACTTGTTAGAAACCGCAATACAAATTGTAGCTCCTGCTTAATTTTCAAGTGTGTTTTTAATATAATCGCGTCTTTTGGTCTTACATTTGTAACCCTCGGAATTCTATAGAAATACATTAGGAATTTATGAAGTTAATGAATTAACGAAGATGGACGCCATGAAATAAGTGTTTGTTTTCTTCTGTTGTTCAGTATATTATCTTTTTATTGCTTCAACACATTGCATACTGTATTTTGTAGTGACTGGAATAAAATTAACTATGGAAAATAAAATTTAGAGTTATTTTTGAATGGATAATAAGGGTTTCTGCTTCTTTTCTGAAAAAAATACAAAGCACCTATGTTTTAAGTGTGATGTGATAAAGCTTCTGAAGGCAAATTCGGCTGATAAAAAGGAGCAAACTTGATGGTTTTGTCTCAAAATAAACAAGACAGAAGCAAATTCTAATTTTTTGTGATTTTTCACTTATAGGTACATGTATCATGCATCATTGACTTTGTCCTATTATCCTTTTGTTGGCATTATCATAGCACATTAACTGTAGTTTCAAATATTGCGAAATTTTCCACTTAATTAATTCGATATATGGTGAGCATCCACACAGAATTTGAGAGAAATTTTCAAAAGAGATGACTAACTCCACCACAAGTAAGGTAAGGTCCACTTTAATTTAAAATCCTTGAAAAGTTAATTACATTTTTTTACCTACAACAAATTTTATGCAACTTCGGTATTTTTTTTTTTTTTTTTTTTTTTTTTTGATTTTGAACCATTTCGAAACCACAGCTGGTGGACCAGAGGTCCCCGAGGGTATTCACAAGCCCAATAGTCAGATTTGTCTGACATTAAAAATAGTTGCGTGTTGTTTTTATCAAAATTCTAACCACTTAAAAGTAATGAGGCTTCATTCCGTGTATTGCACTCAGTAGATGTCCTTGGTACTTGATTTGGCTTCCTATTTCGATATTTTTGGAAATGAGTACTTCTTTTTGACTACTTTTGGATTATGGCTTTCCATATTATTTCATTTTATGCTGCTAAGGAGAGGTTACTCCTTAAAATACGGGTACAGCTTAAAGAAATTAACTGTTTTATGCAACTTCGGTATTTGTTTTTGTTTTGTATTCATTATGCATACTAGGATTTAAATTAAGGATTTTTTGTGGAACCTAAGATGTTAAAAGTATGTAGTTACTAACATGGAATGAATGAATTATTTTTCTATATCACAGAAATATCCATACTTCATTTATTGCGTAACAGTGTATCATGCCACTCGGAGAAAGTATTTCCTTTTTTGAGATATAATACTTATAGCTTTAGTTTAGTGAGAACCGAACCGTTAGTCTAAAACGAATAATCCAAGGACAATGACAACATCGGAAAAAGAAAAGGAAACAGAGATATAACACGAGTACGGACAGAAAAGAAAAATGAAGACACACACATATGCAAAGATGAACAACACGGACCCAATAACAAAAAAACAATTGGTGAGATTTCAGTTCACAGACGTTGTCTATTTGACTATGATTGGCCAGTTATTTTTGTAAGAAGGGTTGTGATTTGTTCTATAATTTGCTATTTCCTAATTTTTCTATCAATTCAAATTATTATTAGTTGCCTATATCTTTGATCTTTTTTATTTGTATTCAGAATCATAGGTTGACGTGAACACATACAATACACATAATCGACCAGTGTGTATTTCCCCGTCTTCAAACATGGAAAACACGAACAGTTTGTAGATCTAGAAACTGTTTTGACTAACTATATAAGAAATCCGCATGTACATCCTTTTATAAGTGTACGTCTTACTAGTTGGCGTTTAACCAGATGGAGCAGGTTGAAATTCTAATCACTTCGAACTTTTTGTTCTATTCTTTATTCAACGTCTTCAAACGTTTCTATCAACATTGATAAATTAGTTATTTAAAAAGAACATTCAGCATTTACCCAGGCTTGTGACTGACAACAGTTTAATAGCTGAAGGCTTCATTTGCTTGCTTTTTAACGTATTATTATTTTTTTTAAAATATTATTTCTTTTCTTTTTGTTTTTTGTATTTTTTTTTTTCGGGGGGCGGGGGGCTTTTTGTGTTCAATTATTTATTTTGGTTTCCAGTATGTATTTTTTTTTTTTTGTCTTTATTATTATTTCTTTCTAATTTATTTCGTTATTAAGTCTCCCAAACGAAGCTTGGGGAGACCTATTGTTTTTGCTGTGTTTCTAATTTTCACTGAGACTCCAAAACGAAGTTTATAGAGACTTATAATTTTTGCTTTGTTTCTTCTATTATTTTTTTAAGTCTCCCAAACGAGGATGTGAGACTTATTGTTTTTGTGGCGTTTCTTATTATTATTCCGATTGCTTTCTTTCTTCTCGTCCCAATAAAATTGTCCGAACGGGATATCAGAGAGCATTACACCTAGAACATATATTTAGGTGAGGGAGAAACAGTTTTTTTAAATGGGGTTAATTAAGGGTACAATGGGGATTAAAAAAGAAGTGGAATCTTCAATGTTAACCCTATGGGAAAATATTTAGAATATTTTTTACCATTTTCCTACTGTATCTCAAAAATGGAGAGAATGGGTTCCACAACATTGAAAATTTCAAATAACTATTGTTGCCTTGGAAACCAGACCAAAAACTTTTGAGAAAATAGAAGGTTTTGTTAATTATTGTAATTTGATTACAACAGTAAATTACTTAGATTATAAAAGAAACCCCTGCCATTTTTTTTTTTTTTTTTTTTTGAAAGGGGTTTTTAAAATTGATTGTAATGGAATGTTATTGGGAAATGTCCAAATAACTATGTATCCCATGGAAACCATGCCAAAATATGAAATTTTGCTTACAAAAGTAATTCAATTACAGCAATATGGTAAATAAAAGGATATGGAGTAAATGCACATGATACATTGTCTCTACAAATCATGGTAAAAAACAAGCAAAGGAACAACGCTTTTATTGTTGTTCTTCATCTTGAAGTCACCATATGAATTATTTAGTTTATAAGGGGAACCCCTACCCATATTTATTTTTTAGAAAAGGGTTTAGTTTAATAAATTCATTGTAATGGATTGGGAAATTTCAGAAACCTTTGTTTTCCATGGAAAAAATGCCAAAAAATAGAAATTTTGTTAAAATTGTATTACTACTTATAATTGTATATTGATTACAGCAATATATATTACCCGTATTTAGATTAGAAGGAGAACATCTATCGGATTTTTTTTTTTTTTTTTTTGGAAGGTAGTTTAAAGTTGATTGTAATGGATTGGGAAATTTCAGAACACCTATGGTTGCCATGGAAACCTTGCCAACAATTGATGTTTTGAGAAATGTGTATTTTCTGCTTATATTTGTTTTTTGATTACACCTATATGCATTACTTAAATTACTTACTCAGTTTTTATAGGGGTTCACAATGCAAGTGCTTTAGTTTTGTAGCGTTTTCGTTCATTTTTGTTTGTTTGTTATGTCTTTGTCATACTATCTCAATTCGTGTTGCTGTGAATTGCCGTGATCTTGGATTTATGATTTTAGAATTTCCCCTTTCCTCGTTCTTGCTTCGGTATTCGTTTGCCGATGTATCGATAAGTGTAACCCCTGTCCAAAGTTTTTGGAAGGGATTTTAAATCTGATTGAAATGAATAGTGGATCACTCTGTTGCCATTGAAAGCATTCCAAAAATTTGAAATTTGGAGCAAAACTTTGTTTTCTTCTCTAAACTATGTCTTAATTTCAGCAATATGTATAAAGAAGATTATAATGGGGTCTCGTAAGGCCCAGAAATTTAATATGGGAGACTTTTGTGTTTCTCTCTGCGAAAACAGTTATAGCTTGATTAAGTCTCCAAAACCACCCCACCCAAAGATGTGCATTAAGTCTTAGAATTCTCAAAATGGCGATCGCAATGGCAACCATGGAAACGGTAAAAAAAAAGCTGGGAAAATTAAATGGCTCAGAATTGAATGAAATTTTACAGGAAGGTTGCCTAAAATTTGTGGAATTGGCTTCTGGTCTCCAAGACTTCAAAATGGCAACCGTTTCCATTGAAACGGTCAAAAAGGCTGGAAAATCAAAGATGAATTTTTAAAGGAACATTTTTTTTAACATTTGTAGAATTGGTCTCAAAGACTTCAAGTGGTGGTTTTCGCCATGGAAACAGGATAATTCTAAGTTTAGAATTGAATGACATTTGACAGAAAGGTTGTTTATAATCTGTGGATCCCATCAAAATTCTCAAAAACAGGGCTTTTGTCTCCGGATTATCCGGATATATAGGAAGTCTGAGAATGGAATGGTGTGACGCAAGTCTGTGATTGGTCGGTTTGACATCCTGATGGTCCGGGTCCCGAGCTAGTCTTTTTTACCGGTCTTTCATTCTTTTTTTTTCATGTATAAAACGGTGATTTCCAAGGTAGCTTCTGTCGGAGAAAAACCGTCCACAGACATCACAAATCAATATCAACTTGAAATAATAAAAAAATACAAAAATACCAAAGTTGCAAAAATGAACAGTAAATTTAGTTATGCTGTACACGTGTTTCAAGGAGTCACCTCTCATCAGCAGCATTAAAATCAAACAATATGGAAAGCCATAATCAAAAATTGTAAACAAAGAAGTACTCATTACCAAAAATATCGAAATAGGAAGCCATATCCAGTACTAAGTACATCCACCGAGTGCCATACACGGAATGAAGCCGTAGTACATGTATTTCTAAAGGGTTAGAATTTTGATAAAACGGTAAATTTCTATAAATCGAAAGGTAAATTTTCGTGCCAGACAAGTCTGACTATTGGACTGGTGAATATCCTCGGGGACCTCTGGTCCACCAGTAGTGGCATCCGTCCAATGGTTTCAAAATATAAAAATACTAAAGTTGCAAAAATGAACAGTAAATTTAGTTATGCTGTACATGTGTTTCAAGGAGTGACCTCTCATCAGCAGCATTAAAATCAAACAATATGGAAAGCCATAATCAAAAAATTGTAAACAAAGAAGTACTCATTACCAAAAATATCAAAATAGGAAGCCAAATCCAGTACTAAGGACATTCACCGAGTGCCATACACGGAATGAAGGCGCAGTATTTCTAAAGGGTTAGAATTTTGATAAAACGGTAAATTTCTATAAATAGATAGGTAAAATTTCGTGCCAGACAAGTCTGACTATTTGACTAGTGAATACCCTCGAAGACCACTGGTCCACCAGCAGTGGCATCGGTCCAATGGTTTGAACGCAAGATAAGAATATGTAATTGACAAAATTTTCTTTTAGGGTCCAATGTTAAACTAGGATTTTGGCTTTACTATCGGCGCTGAATACTAGTAACAACAATACTGAAGTTACTGCTAAAATCATACATTTGTTAATGAATATCATGTTTTCATGCGTAGCTAATCGACTTGATGTATGAAATGGTTTTCAAAAATAAACGATTTACAATATTTTCCTAAATGTTCTCCGGTGTTTGCCTTCGTGGATAAGATGCGAATCTGCGGGCCATATATAAAAATTGTAGTACTTGATAAACTGAACATTTTTGCAATTCAAACTTCACCTTTGTCTTAAATAATTTTTGAAATACAAGTGAAAACATGTCAAAATTGTGAAAATTCCACTTGAAAAGCAAGAACTCCTATATGGGTCCACAGGTATTCTTCAAAATGACAGGATATGCAGATCTTACTGCGGATTTTCTTCAAAATTATTAGGCTTGAAGATATTGCCAGGCTGTTTATTTCTTCCCCAATGTCAGATTTTTAATATCTGTAACGGATTCAGAGTTATTTGCCAAAAACCGCAATTTATCCATATTTTCTGTTTCTAGTCAATGCGTTTTTTTTGTCTATGGGCAAATCGAATACAATTTAAAAGTTGAATTCCCTGATGTCAATTCAGGCCAAGTTTGGTAACAGTTGTCCCAGCAGATTCAGAAAAGAAGAGGATCGATGGACGATAAGTGAGGACACAAGCTCACATGGACTTTATGAACTATAATGGGAGGCATACAAAAGCTTCGCATGAATTCGGAAGGATTGGATCGGGTTGAAATATTTTGGATATCGGGATGTCAAAAATCTATTAATTTTGTGGGCCTGGATTGATTGATCACATGAAGTTCGATATTATGTCTAGTGAGCAATATTTCACCTACATCAGGGCAAAAACAAATTAATCAACTTAAAAAATATCAGAAGATAGATATTAATCTGTATCCTTTAGCCAAGTAATTCTGTGTCCTTCGTATTTCATCATGCTTTGAAGTAAGAATGCCATCAAGAATATACCAATTCCTTAAAAGGAGCATTTCTTTATACCCATAAAGAGGAAAAAGGGAATCACAAAGGACATAATCACAAACTTTTGAAGGAGACCGCTCCAGGACTATTGCGATTTTATTCGGTTTAAATTGCGCATTCAAGTCGTTTCATTGGAGAATAAATTTGAGTGCATTTCCAATAGGTTCTTTTGCTCAACTATGTTCCCCCGCAATCTTGGATCTAATGTGGACGTACATCAAAACAAAGGATAATTATGACCAAATTCAGTTCCAGTAGAAAAGTAGTTTCAGCCCGGAAGATCTTTGGATGCGTTTTCCTGCCGGGGTAAAAGTTAAACTACAATTTCTTTCCATTTTTTGTGAGGCGCAGACATCCAAACATTTTCAAAGGGACCACCCAAGAATTAATGTGATCAATTTTGGATCTAATTGCTCTTTTGTTTCAGAGGAAAATATTTTTGAATACTTTTAATTCCCATTAGGTCGAATGCTAAACTTTGTTCCGACTGGTGGCCATTTTGGATATGACGAGGTCTTGCCGGACACAGTTTTCAATGAGAGCTATCGAAGGCCGGTTGTATTTGAGTTTTTTTTTCTTCCATTTCGTCAAGTAGTATCAAGGGAGAAAAAATCTTGGAAAGTATTTTCCCATAGTGTCCAATGTTATGTTATGACCAACGCTGATGACCATCTTGGGTATGAGCAATTCCAAGGATGTGATTAGTTAAGGGAAATAACCATATTGGTATTCAGATTTTCATTAAAACTGTCAGGTGGGGAGATATGGATATGGTGAACATTTTTGCAGGATAAAGTTTACCTCTGACTGTTATAATTTTGCTGATAATATATAATAAATATATATTACGGAAACTGCATCCCTTTTTAACATAAATCTTACGACAAATTTTAATCGTAAGTCAATATGAAATGTTCAAGACTTACGACTAAATTTTATCGTAAATTTTTTGTGAAAAGGGCTGCAGGGCAATAGCTCCGCAAGTGTAGACCCTTTTTGATGTCTCGCTCGTCCCTGCTTGGTTGTTAAATTGATGAAAAAGCTCAAAACTGACTCAAATCAGAAAAACTTCGCATGTTCGCTAGACTGTGAAATAAGGGTAACTGACAAAAGCAATATTGCAGACGGTAATGTACTACCCAAAACCAAAATGCCAAATATCGTTGATCCACCACTAATAGATACTGAAACTAAACATGTTCACTAGACGGTGAAAATGGGGTCAAGGACACAAACCCAACAAAAAAAAACAGTCATGTTCCATCTAAGATAAACACATACCAAAAATTATTTAACTACCATTAAAAGATATTATTACCTTAATAAAATATGTTTCCATTATAAAAGAAATGCATTAGTTTTTGCTATTCGGATTCATGTGAATCTCGGGCAGAAATACGGTGAACTATTGCCCGGGGAAATTTTACAAAAACTATTGCCCGCAATATTCCGGAAAACAAGGCTAGATTACTTTAATCGTGTTAATCTTCACATATTTTAGACTTTAGAGTTTCATTTCTTTTTATTTAGAATTCGTAGTTGGATTTTACATGTTAATAATTTATGAATATAAAACAACTTTTCTTTGCTTTCATGAGATATGCTTTGGTTAAACTAGTTTTATAAGGTAATGAAACAGTTATATTATGCCTCGGGCCATATAACACTTGAGGATTTCTGACACCTTGGGTAAATTATTCTCGTCCATTGTCCTCACTGTACACTGGGACACTTAGCTTGATCACTGAACCATCATATTAAGGTCACACACAAAAACCATTTATAAGAAGGACACGTGCTTCTTGAGACCAACCAACATGCTAAATATCATTGATGTATCATAAATAGTTACCAAGAAACTGATCTAATCACAAAACTTCAGGACACCTGACCCCAAAAATAATTCCGAATTCAAAATGGCTATTTTTTAAATATATTAGTGTTGAATATATACCCTTTCTTTTGTATAAATATTGGACCTACTTTCCAGGCGTTTTTTCTGATATAATGGGGTCAAAGTTACCTCCCCCTGAATAATGGTCCGAATTTCCATTTTCCCTCCTTTGACAATATAAAAAACCAATTGTACATTTTTGGGGGAAAAAAAGTGTTTGGATTATATGTCTTTGTTGTTTTAACGGTATTTCTAAAAATACATCCACTTCTGTCAATTATTGTTGCTAATATTTCCAATTATGTGCACATTGAGGTTAGATTTTTTATCGCCTTTTGCACCCTGGAGGGACATAAAAAATTGAAATTCAGAAAAACTTCGGAATTCTAAATTTTTACTTAAATATATACCTTTATATGATATCTTCAAAATATAAAAAAAAATCAGTATATGAAAGCAGGCTTTTAAGAGACTTATAAGTATTCAAAGTTGATAGCATTGCTCAACATCGCACACATGTCAAACCGAAAGTGGATACTTTCTTACCTACTGTTAATCATAAATACAAAAATTTCATCTACAAATTCAAATTTGTGATATATTTTATGACAGTACGACACATGACCCCACAGGAGTCCTATAGAGAGATAAAGGAGTGCGTATGCTGGACCGGAAGTAGTTTGTATTTCCAATTGGCCACCGTTTTGACCCGAATGACCTATTATGCTTTATAAAGATATATTTTGGATCACGTTAACTAAATGAATGAGTCGATATTTCTCATATTTTCTTGTTCCAAACTTCTAGGGAGTGCTGCTGATGAGCAATAAATTTCCGAAATGGCCATACAGCTCATTAAAATTTTTGCAGTTTGAGCTAACATATGTGTTATGGTCTCATGTTCATTTACTCCATATCCTTTCGTAAAATATTTATAAAACGGAAACCAGCAGTGGCTTGTTCTGGCTGTATTTCTATCACGTCTGCGTTAATTGTTAAGAAGGGGGAGAATGCTATTGTTGTTTAGGGTGAAATCTCTCTTCCCACAATTTTGAAGTTTTATTCTATCATTTTTTTACACTTTTCTTATCCCTTTGTGTACATAATTTATTTTTTCTCTACTATATCTCTATTTTACTTAATTTTTATCAAAGGTGTTTTCCTTTTTTCAGTACTTTTACTGTTTTAATTTATTATTATTTTCCTTTTTCTCACCTTATTTCAAGTTTATTTCCATTTTTCATCATATACGAAGGAATTTGAATTTTTCCCGCCATTTTGCTATTTCCAAGGCAACGGTCGCCATTTTGATATTTTAAAGACCGAAGAGCAAACCTATATACAAAATATCATTGACCCACGACTTACAATAACTGAAAAAACGCATGACCTAATCACAAAAACTTAACATGAAAGTTAACGACACCTTTGCCGTCATACTTTGTACGCATATATCTCGCTTTCCTTCAAGACAAAAACGGGCTAACATATTTCTTCAAAATTGTATGGTACGTAGATCTTATTATGCTGATCACTTTTATACCATGTTAGATCTATATCAGTTTTCGAGTTATTTGCGCTTAACCGCTATGTGCTAATTTCACTAACGTGAGCTACATTTGTATGTTGTTTAGTCTTCGAAATTCTCGGATAAAGTTTTGAAACTACATACCCAGGAAATGATTCAGGACAGGTTTGGTCGAAAGTGACTCATTGGTTTTAGAGAAGAAGATTTTTTAAAAAGTTTAAGACAAACGGTCGTTGGACGCCAAGTAATGGCAATTGCTAACCCTTCTCGTCAGGGAAGCTAAAAACCGTTGGTCACCGTTGAAATAAGAGAATTGGTGAATGTTTTGTTTCTCTAGTCATATCTATACGAAATTCTTTTAACAAATTATTTGTTTGCCGTTCAAACCATTGCTTTTTTCGCACTATTAAACGAAACTTCGTTATACCATGTAATGGACAAAATTGAAAAAAAAAACTTTTGCGGTATGTCTATGTATTTATTTAACGTATATATGTGCTGCTGATGTCTTTCTTTGAGCATTTTATGTGTATTTATCATATTGTGTTTGTGTTGTTCTTGACTGTTCTTTTGTTGTTTTTAAAATATCCATAGTCGTTTAAAGAGCTTTACAGAGCTCATGTTTCTGTTATTTATGTGTTTATTGTATGACGAATAAATAAAGTTTATTTACTTACCTACCCCTCTTTAACTTTGATAATTATTAAGTCTCCCAAACTAAGTTGGGAGACTTATCAGGTCTCCCAAACGAAGCTTGGGGAGACTTATTGTTTTTACTCGATTGTAATTAAGTCTCCCAAGCGAAATTTGGGGAGAATTATTGTTTTTACTCAATTCTTATTGGGAGACTTATTGGTTTTGTTGCGTTTCTTATTATGTCGCCCCAGACGTAGTCGGGACGACATATTGTTCTTTGTCTGTTTTTTTGTTATTTTTCTTTTTAAGTCGCCCAAACGAAGTTTGGCGACTTCTTGTGTATGCACCGTTTCTTATTATTTTTCTTCTTCTTCTTGCCATCATCTTGTCCGGCCAAATTCTCGGAGACTACTTGCCCAATCACTACCAAACTTCACAGGAAGGTAGATGTCCATCCCAAGATGTTCATTTAGGTATTGAAATTTTCAAAATGATCACCACCTTTGGTCACTTTGAACTTTGACCCTAAATCTTTTAATTGGATTAACTCGGAAACGGTAAAAGATAGCTGATTAAGTGTAATGACAAAAATGTTTGTTGGGTCATGACGGACATTCGGTATTTTTGGACCGAAACTCTATATATATGTGTTACATTTAAAAATGCCAAGGTCAAAGGTCATTGGTCACTTTGAACTTTGACCCCTGACCTTATTATTGGATTATCTCGGAAACCGTGACAGATAGCTGATAAAATGTAATGGCGAAAATGTGTATTGCACCTAGATCTACATTTGTTACAGTAGGTCCAAAATTATTGGACCAACCGTTTTGGACCTATGGACCAAAAACTGATTTCGGTTTTTTTTTGCTGATAGCTCAAATACCATTGAAGATACAAAGAGACATTCAATACAAAAAATGTAAAGGAAGATGTGATCTTCAAAATGAAGTCAAGGTCAAAGTCCAAGGTCATATAAAAAACTTTATTTCGCATAAAAGTATCAATAAATGTACATATCAAGCTCAAATTGTTGATCATTTACGATAATATTATGACACAACTTTCGTGAAAGACCTATGAATTGTTTTTGGAACAACTGACGTACTATTTTTCTCAAAAATGAGTGGTCAAAATTCAATGAAACATGTATGTATTTCAATGTTATTTGAAATTATAATATAATTACACACCATAGAGGAAAAACCTCACTTCATAATATATATAAATAGAAATGAATTTTCTGATGCAATCACAAAGTGTGTACAGGTTAATTAAAAATACTGATATCACTGATAGACAGAATCACGATAACTTAAGACCAAATTCTTAAATTGAAGACTCATTGTTCTTTCAAAGAGCATTAATGAATAAGTTCTCGTTGGGCGACTTCACTCGTTATTATTCTGTCTTTCTTACAATGATTTTTTTCCACCTATTTTCTCAATGATGCCTGGACAGAATTTATTCATAATTGGCACAAAACTTGACCACCATGAGGAGATGTGCATGGATGGAAAAAAATTTTCAAAATGGCTGCCATTTCTAACATGGCCGCCAAATTTCAACTTTGTCCGAATTCAAAGAAAATTGATTTCTAGGTAGATTTTGACGCTGCGAACAAGATGGAAGCATCCAATTGGCTGTCAGGGGCAACATCAGCTATTGCTTGCAATTGCAAATCTAGTTATTATTATTTTTTCTTTATTCCCGTCCGGATGAACTTCACAGTAGGTAACATCGTCCTGCGAGGACATGATTTTCTACGATAAATTGTCCTGCTCTTCGACGATTGTCCCGGATTTAATACGAATAATACTGAAAAAATGTAAACATGCAGACGCTTTCATCATAGCTCTTAAGATAGGTTGCTTTCCTTAAATTGGAATAGTAAATCTTAGATAGTTATCATATAGCATACTACACTAATCTCTCAAATTCATGAACGCGTATTTGAAATATAAACAAAATTCCAATTTCATTAAAAATACAGTTTTCTTTATAATTAAAGCACAAATTTTCAAGTAAAACCACTGCCAGTATCGACACTTCAAATACATCGAAATCCGACAAGAGAACAACGACATGATTTGTTCTGGAAGACCGTAATTCCTGATTTTCAATTTTGATGTGTCCTGACTTTTACCCGAATTGACCTGGCTTCTATGTGATTGGTCCCGGAATTTAAACGATGCAAATTAGATTAAATTATAAAGTTATTCCCGTTTATTACATCCCACTTTGAAGAAAACGATAAATTTTGAGGCAAAACAGTTACAGAACTATAAAAGACCAACGAAGCTAATTTTTTGCGAATAAAAAAAGGCAAGTGAACGTTTAGTGAATTTTTTGCACGATGTGTGATCGAAGTGTCACTTTTCCCGTTTAATATGTAACCCTTTTAAGGTATTGACTGTGAGCTTTGGTTTTTAATCTTTATTTCGATTCACTTGTTCGACCATAGCAATATCATAGTAAAATGATACTCTTTAAACATTGATGCAAATTCAACCAAATTTTACAAGATTGAGTTTTGGCAGCAGACTAGGCTCCTCGAGCTTGCCGGCAATTTAGCGGCGAGCACTACCTGGCCCATCTTTTTAAATAACGTTTTGTCCTATTCTTTCTTTTTCAAGATTGTGGTCTTGGAGTAAATGGTCCACAAGTATTGGGTTTTATTTGTATGTTTATAATACTTTAGGGAAACGGGATAGAGGACTGGGAGGTTTGGGTACCCATCAACCGGTTTAACCGTATCGGCTACATGTATCCCGAGTTCCTATCGTTTTCTTTGTTTGTCTTTTGTCATTTAATTGTTTTTGTGCAGTTTCCTGGTGGATTGTGTCATGTGATTGTAATAATATTGTAATAATATTGTTCACTTCATTCTGTATGTTTGGCAACACGGGAATAATATGTACGCTTCAAACACTCATCCAGTGCTCGAAAAGGGACCAATGGACAATACAACATTTAAACGATTAAAGAGCACTCATCGAGTTAATTGTAAGAAAACTTGACAAGTAAATTGGGAGATGTGGGCAATATATATATACAGATGACAAAACATAGCTTAATTTTTACAAAACAAGAAAGACAAATGTTGAATTCATATGAGAATTTTTATATGAACAAGTACACAATAACTGACAAAGTAAAAGGAGCATGCATCTCAAGCACGGGAATCTTTTTGCGGACCCCACACTGTGCACGAATTTTGATTGACTTTGTCGAAAGGTTAGAAAATGACTATAACCGCTTTCAACACAATATTTTTACGTGTTTGTGTGACTGGTTGAGCAGATCAGGTTTATGCTACATTACCAAATGATGATACCTGCAGTTTTGTAGGCTTTCACTCTGTTAGTGCTGTAATTTTGAGGTGCCTTGTATAGTGACTGAGATGTGAACTTGTCCGAAAACTTTAACATAAACCACTCATTCGTAAAACATAAGTCCAAGTGACCTACTTTTGCTTGGATGCTGATATACCATCAGGGATGCATGCCTATGCAAGGTTACATTATCCTACCATGTACAGTGACTGAAATTTGAACTCGTCCAAAAACTTGAATGTAAATCAATCAAGCGAAAAATATAGGTCAACGTGACGTCAATTTGCCTGGATGCTGATCTATCATCAGAGATGGATGCATATGCAAGGTTACATGATCCTACCATGTATAGTGACTGATATCTGAACTCGTCCGAAAACTTGGATGTAAATCAATCAAGCGGAAAATATAGGTCAAAGTGACCTAATTTTGCCTGGATGTTGACCTACCATCAGAGTTATATCCATATAACAGGTTACATGATCCTACCATGTATAGTGACCGAGATCTGAACTCGTCTAAATCAATCCATCGTAAAATATAGGTCAAAGTGACCTAATTTTGCCTGGATGCTGACCTACCATCAGAGATACATGCATGTGCAAGGTTACATGATCGTACCATGTATAGTGACTGAGATCTGAACTCGTCCGAACTTGTCATGCCTGGTAAAACATAAAATGAGTTTTGTGATAGTATAATAATTTTCAGTGCAATTGAAGTTATGGAAAAAACACACAATTATAAAATGTGCCAAATATAGAGTAAAAATTGCTGAAAATTTAGTAAACCGATACCATTCAAAGGATATCCCGTGAAAGCATGCACGCTAATTTACCGTGAAGTCTTTGTATGATAGTAACTCAAAATTTGTTTAATTTGTATCAAAATATTCAGATATTGATATCTGAAAAAAATTCTATCTACTTCAATATAGCGTTTTAAGAATTTTTTTTCAAATGGATAACAAGAAACACCTACAATGGCTGAAAAGTATAAAATATGCAACAATTTGCAAGGGAACTACACAAGACAAAAGACAAACGTAGACAACGATAGGAACTCGGGACAGCCGGACTTGGTACCGGCACTAGCAAAAGCCAGTGGCAGGGTTAAACCGGTTTATTGGTACCCAAACCTCCCCTTTATCTGTCCCGTTTCCCTATAGTATAAAAACATACGAATAAAACCCAATACAGGTAGACTACTTACTCCATGACCACAATCTTGAAAGGAGAGAAAAAGACAATGCGTAATTTTGAAAGATGGGTCAAGGGGTGCTCGCCGTTAAACTGCCGGCTTGCTCAAGGAGCCTAATCTGCTGGTAGAACACTGTCGCACTACGGAAAAAAATCAAACTCAAAACTTCTCGAAGGGTTTGGTCAAGAATCATCATAAATTTCAGTAGACATCGGCAGTATCAGTGAGAAGCCAGTATGTGTGCAAAACTTTCAGGTCACTAGGTCTCAAAGCTAATTTAACGGATGCAAGCAGAATATCGTGCCGATATCCCCTATTACGTAAAGAATGTAAGTTACGTCCCAGCTTTTCTAGATTTTTAATCAATTTCTGGCATTTTTAACAACATTTCCGTAAAATTGAGGACTAGAGATGCCCAAGTCGATTTTAGAAGAATAATAATTTTAGCAGTTTTGATTTGACCTCAGAAGCGACTTGATCTGGTTTCAATGCGAGCCGTTCGCTAACTAAAAATTGTTTAAAGTAGTCCTGGCAATTGTTCTAAAAATTTTGGATGCGTGTCCAAATCGCAGTTGCTTAATTCTATCATGCACAACTAAAAAGCCAAGCCTTCCAACCGCCGACTTGACCACACTAGATCTGGGATTCATGTTATTTTTCATATTTTGCACTATTTTGTTTTAAGTTAACGATTTAAAGTGATTTTGTATGTTAGTGAAACATCGCCACATCAAGCAGAGCAACAATAATCGAATGACATTGAATATGAGCTATTGACAGTTTGTCTTGTTTATTTTGACGAGCAGTTCGCTTTTTTTTAAATAAAACCGATTCAATAAATCTGTCCCCACCGCCAGTTTTTGACTTGTATATCTTTTGTCAGCTTCCGTGTTAAAGAAAACACAATGTTATCAAATGTTGACGGAAACAGACAAAATTTTGTGTTCATTAATACATAATACAAAAAATACCCCAATATTATAAGATAGCATTTTGTCATCTTTTCACAAAGGAACTGCCAGTTAGTGAGTTAGTCACAACATCACTGCATTGATTGGTCGACCCTAGGATCAACACAATCCAACAACAAAGTTATGCCCACGACCCGAATAGTTGAGATCTGTCCTTTGTAAACATTTTGACGTTGATAGGGACTGTCTGTTACATCAATTTTCCGTCATTTAATTGGAATGATTGAGATGATTAACATAATTGTGTTGTAGAATCTGGTCATAACGGATGTCCTTTTTCTTTAAGAGCAATAAACTCGACACAACAACTGTTTTATAACCAGTGTCAAAATATTCATAATGAACCAACATGTAACATTTGATTCATCCTTTAACTTGTGAACAGATATTAAACAAACTTAAGAATTGTATTCATACTGACGATAAAACATAGTTCGATTTACACATTCTCCCGTTTAATCGCAGACAAGTTGGATTGGCTGTCTGAAATGTGGTATTTATCGTAAACAGGAAAACAGGATGTAGAAATAGGGGACGCCATATCGCTGATGATAGCGATAAACGAATTTGAATGGTGAATAAAAGGATATGGAGTAAATGCACATGAGACAAAGTCTCTACAAATACATGGTAAAAAACAAGCAAAGGAACAACGCTTTTATTGTTGTTCTTCATCTTGATGTCACCATGAGTCCTTAAACAATGAGATTTGCTCATACCTCATAGTAAGTTCAAGACGGCCAAGTGGAATGCTTTGCTGATTGTCGAGCAACGCTACATCCATGTCTTTCTTGGTCATGGGTGCGGGATTGTCAACAAACTTCAATTAAACTGGCAAAGTGCTCTTACAATCACTGTCATCCTTTGCCCGACAAAAGCACTAGTGTCTTAAGCTATTGGACAACTACAACATATAGACAAACACAGAGCACTCATCAAGTCAAATGTAATAAAAATTGGCGTTATAAAATAGTGAGATGTGGGCACTTAAAACAGGTGGTCTGGATTACATTTCGAAAATTACAAAACTAATTGCAAAAATTTGAAAGTATCAATAGTATATCCATATGAGAAATTCTCTCACGCACAAATACACCATAACTGAAAAATATAGAGAGCATACATCTCTCGCACGGGGAATCGTTTTACGAAGTCTTAAACTATAGTAAGGGTTGGTTAGTTATGTGGTCTGAAGTAGGAGATGCATTGTAGGATTTCTCATGTTGCGAAAACTGAATTGTCTGACACTCAGTTTTAAGCGATGTACTTGTGATTGATTATAGCTTGCGCCTCTGGCCACTATGACTTACCTCAGATCTATAACTATGCCAATATAAAATAAATTACGCAATGATACTATATTATATGCATTATATTGACTAGGCATTATGCTGGACAATCAATAAACTATATTTCTTGGATAGAAATTTAACACATTTGTTACTTATTCGACCGCATTCATAAATCAGACAATTCCTTATGCAGGATTTTTCTATTTCATTTCCAAGAATGGAAAACCTGGATGAGAACCACAAATGCAGACAGTAAGATAATTATGCGATACAAGGGCAAAATAATATAAATCCAAATCATTTTGTCTACACAGCTAATTTTACCTCGTTGCGACAGTTAGTTTTAAAAATAAGCCTTAAATTTCAATTGCTTATAAAATTCATAATTGTCCTGTAATTAAAGCTGCACTATCATTTTCATTGAAATATCTATCGTATAAATTCACAGACAAATTGTATAAAATCTGGGACATCAGTAGTGGACACTCGTGTAAATTCCAGGACAACACGAAACTCCGAATTCTCTGGTTTCTACTTTATATCAATAACACAATTCCGGACTATAAAGACAGAGAAGTAACATTTTAGAAAAAAAAATGCAAAATAACATAGAGAATAAGAACACAAAGGAGTATTTCCGCTTGTAAAATCGGGTCAAATCCATGACAATCGTATAAAATCATTTTGGGAAAATCGTAGAAAATCATGTCCTCGCAGGACGACGTTACCTACTGTGAACTTGTCCGAAACGGATCTCGGAAACCATTTGACCTAAAGCTTTCAAACTTTGGAGGATATTATTCATTTATTATTGATAATTGTATTTTCATTACAGCTATATGTATTATTTTTAGGTTATAAGTGGCACTCCTGTCGAAATTGTTTTGAATGGTTGTAATAGATAATGAAACATTTGGTTGCCATGGAAACTAAACCAGAGGGCTATACTTTTGAGAAAAACATGTTGTTTAATGTTTCGATTTCAACTATATGTATAAAGCAAATTATAAAGGGAACCTTCTTTTTAAAGAGTGGAAAAAGAAGGAATTTTGAGAAATATGTATTACATAGCGTCCATTTTTTTTTTTTTTGGAAAGGGTCTGAAATTGGGTGTAATGGACAAAAGAGCACTTGTTTCCATACAAACAAAAACAGAAAACATTTTTTTTTTGAAAAATCAGGTTATTTTGATAAAAAAGAAGGAATTTTGAGAAATATGTATTACATAGCTTATAAGGGGAACCCCTGCCGAATTTGTTTTTGGAAAGGGTCTGAAATTGGGTGAAATGGACAAATGAGCACTTGTTTGTCACGGAAACAAAACCGTAGAAAAATTGAGTTTTCTGATTAAAAAAGGGAATTTTGAGAAATATGTATTGCATAGGTTATAAGGGGAACCCCTGCCCAAATTTTCTTTGGAAAGAGGCCTGAAATTGGGTGTAATGGACAAAAGAGCATTTGGTTGCCATGGAAACAAAACCAGAAACTTATTTTTTTGAAAAATCAGGTTTTCTGATAAAAAAGAAGGATTTTTTAGAAATATGTATTACATAGCTTATAAGAACCCCTGCCCAAATTTTTTTTGGAAAGGGTCTGAAATAGGGTATAATGGAGAAAAGAGCACTTGTTTGCCATGGAAACAAAAACAGAAACGTATTCTTCTGTTGAAATATTGAGTTTTCTGATAAAAAAAGACTTTTGAGAAATTTGAATTACATAGGTTATTAGGGGAACCCCTGCATAATTTTTTTCTTGAGGGAGTCTCGTTATGCCTTGAAATCCGATATGGGAGTTTGTTTGGGAGACTTTTGTGTTTCGCTTGCGAACACAGTAATCACTTGTTATTAAGTCTCCCAAACGAAGTTGGGTGACTTATTGTTTTTTAATTATTATTCTTTTTCTTCCGTTTTCAGTCTCAACTTTGTCCATCAGTCTTCTCGGATACCACTCATCCAATCTTAACCAAACGTCACAGGATAATAGAATCCCATCCAAAGATGTGCATTCCAGCCTTGGAATTTTCAAAATGACTACCGGTGCCATGGAAATGGTAAAATACGCGGGAAAATCAAAGTGCTCAGAATTGAATGAAATTTTAAAGGTTGGTTGCTTTACATGGTTGCCTTGACTTCAGGTTTCCAAGACTTAAAAATGGCGACCGTTGCCCTGGAAATGGTAATAATTGCGGAGAAATCAAAGTGCTTACAATTGGATGAAATTACAGGAAGGTTGCCTAGCAAGTGTAGAATTAAGTTCCGGTCTCCAAGACTTCAAAATAATGACCGTTGCCATGGAAACGGTAAAACGGAGGGAAAATTCAAAGTGCTCATGATTGCATGAAATTTGACTGGAAGGTTGTTTTAAATCTGTGGATCTCATCTAAAGCCCTTGAATTCTGATATGGGAGTTCGTTTCGGAGACTTCTTGTGTTTGCATCTGAACACAATTTATACTAGTTAAAGTTTGTCCAGACTTCTTGTTTTTGCTGCGTTTCTTTTTATTATTATTAAGTCTCCCAATCGAAGTTTGCTGAGACTTATTGTTTTTGCTGTGTTTCTTTTTATTCTTATTTTTTTTTCTTCTTCTTCCGTTTTCCGCCTCCAAATTGCCGCACGATTTCTCAGAGACCAGAGATCCAAACTTCATGAAACTTCATGACATGACAGATACTGATCCAAAATTGATCCTAAAGTTGTAGGAATTTCCAAAATGGCGACCGTTGCTATGGAAACGGTAAAAAAGGTTGGAAAATCAAAGTGCTCAGAGTTGTATGAAATTTTACAAGAAGGTTACCTAACATGTATAAAACTGGGTTCTGATCTCCAAGACTTCAAAATGGCGACCGTTGCCATGGAAATGGTAATAGTCAGGAAAATCCAAAGTGCTCAGAAATCAATGAAATTTGACAGGATGGTTGGCTAAAATGTGTAGAATTGTGTTCCAGTTTCCAAGACTTCAAAATGGCGAACATTGCCATGGAAATGTTCAAAAGGCGGGAAGATACAAAGTGCTTAGAAATGAATGAAATTTTACAGGAAGATTGTTTAAAATCGATAGGTCTCATCTAAAGCCTTAGAATTCCGATATGGGAGTTCGTTTGGGAGACTTCTTGTGTTTGCATCCAAACATAATAAATACTAGTTATTATTATCATTATGTCGCCCAAGACGAAGTCGGGGAGATATATTGTTATTGTTCCGTTTTGGTGACTTATTGTTTTTACTCTGTTTCTTATTAAGTCGCCCAAACAAAGTTTGGCGACTTCTTGAGTTCGAACCGCTTCTTATTATTTTTCCGCTTCTTCTTGCCATCATCTTGTCCGGTCAAATTCTCAGAGACTACTAGCCCAATCACTATCAAACTTCACAGGATGGTAGATGTCCATCCCAAGATGTGCATTTGGGTATTCAAATTATCAAAATAACCACCACCATTGGTCACTTTGAACTTTGACCCCAAATCTTATTATTGGATTAACTCGGAAACTGTAAAAGATAGCTGTTAAAATGTAATGACAAAAATGTTAGTGAGGTCATGACAAACCTTCGTTACATTTGGACCGAAATTCTACGGTGGACCGTTCATGAGTTATGCCCCTTGAAAAGTTCGTCACATCTTTAAGTACATTTTTCTCGAAAACGGTTAGAGATAGAAACCTGGAATCTTTTCCATTCAACATAGGATCTAAAAATGCTAAGGTCAAAGGTCATTGGTCACTTTGAACTTTGACCCCAGACCTTGTTATTGGATTATCTCCGAAACCGTAATAGATAGCTGATTAAATGTAATGGCAGAAATGTGTGTCTTGTTGAGATCTATATTTGTTACTTTGGGTCCAAAATTATTTAACCAACCGTTTTGGGCCTATGGACCGAAAACCGATTTTTTATGTCCGAATTTTGGGTTTTTTGTTTATAGCTGAAATACCATTGAAGATACAAAGAGACATTCATACAAAAAATGTAAAGGAAGATGTGACCTTCAAAATGAGGTCAAAGTCAAAGTTCCAGGTCATAGACAAAAATTTTATTTCACATAGAATTATCAATAAATGTTCATATTAAGCTTAAATTGTTGATCAATTATGAAAATGACAACTTCCGGGAAAGACCTATCAATTGATTTTGGAATAATTGACGTACTAGTTTTCTAAAAAGAAATGGATGGTCAAAATTCAGTGAAACTTGTATGTATTTCAGTGTTCTTTAAAATTTTGATATAATTACACACCATAGAGGAAATGCCTTGCTTCATAATATATAAACAGAAATGATTTTTCTGATGCAATCACTCACAAAGTGTGTATAGGTTAATAAAAAAAATACTGATATCACTGATAGACAGAATCAGGATGTGTTTTAAGACACTAATTCTTAAATCCAACACTGATTGCTCTTTCAAAGAACTTTAAAAGAATTAATTCTGATTATGGCGACTTCTGTGTTTGCTTGCAAACACATTATCACTTGTTATTATTATTATTCCTCAATGGATTTTTCAAACATTGTCCAAACATTATCTCAGAGATGGGTATTCCAAACTTAATGAAAAATGGCTTCAATGTGGACAACCACCCCAAGATGTGCAAGAAGGTCTTTGAATTTCCAAAATGACCACGGTCATTGGTCACTTTGAACTTTGACCTCAAATTTGTAATTGGAATATCTCGAAAACTGTTAGTGATAGCTGATTAATTGTTATGGCAAAAATGTTTATTAGGTCATGACGGACCTTTGTTACATTTAAACCGAAATTCTATGATGCACCGTTCAAGAGTTATGCCCCTTTAAAGTTTCGTCCTCTCATTTGGAATGTTTTTTTTCTCGAAAACGGTAAGAGATAGAAACCTGAAACGTTTTCCATTCAATTTATGTGATATATGTTACATTTAAAATTGCCAAAGGTCAAAGGTCATTGGTCACTTTGAACTTTGACCCCAGACCTTGTTTTTGTAATAACTCATAAACCGTAATAGATAGCTGATAACATGTAAAGGCAAAAATGTGTGTCTTGTTAAGATCTACATTTGTTACATAGGTCCAAAATTATCGGACCAGCCGTTTTCGGTTTATGGATTGAAAAATCGATTTTGATGTCCGAATTTTGTGTTTTTTGCTAATAGCTCATATACCATTGGAGAGACTAAAAGATATTAAACGTACACAATGTTCAGGAAGTCTGGACCTTCAAAATGAGGTCAAGGTCACAGCCCTAAAGCTTTATTTCACGTTAAAGTATCAATTAATGTACATATTAAGCTATGAATGTTGGTTTCATCAATGAATCAATATTGAAACCATTATGACGCAACTTTCTTTCTGATGCAATCTAGTACATATACTAATGAAGTGTAAACCTATGAATCAAAGTACTACTAACACCGATAGACGAAAACATAATGAGTTTTTGACACTAATTCTTACATAAGGAATAGAAACAAATCTTTCAGAACACATTATTACAATCATTGGTGATAAATATACAACACAGCATTTTTCAAAAAAGCAATTGAGTATGGAATCTAGTTGGGGTGACTTGTGTTTGCATGCAAACATATCATCATTCGTTATTATAGTTTCTTCTCTATTATTATTTTACTTCCGAGAATTTCTTCTCATACTTTGCCTGAACCAAATCACTTGATACTTGGCACACACCTGAACCACCATGTGAAGTTTTGCATGACGGTCAAAATATTTTCAAAGATGGCCGCCATTTTACGTCAAAATTTCAACTTTGTCGGATTTCAACGAAAATTGATTTCTGGGTAGATTTTAACACTGCAAATAAGATTGAATCATCGAATTGACTGCCAGGGGCGACATCAACTATTGCTTGCAATTGCAAATCTAGTTATTATTGTTCTTCTTCCGTTTTCCGTCTCAACCTTGTCCATCAGTTTTCTGGGACACTACTGATCCAATCTTTTTTTTTTTTTAACACCAAGATAATATTTTTATTTCCACAAAAAGTCTTGTTACATTTTACATCAAGAGTCCAAGCATCTCTTGATGAACCCTGTGAACTAGTCACTGATCACCCAGGGCAGAAATCAGTGTTTAAATATGATAAACGTATATAGACTAATAGAAATAAAAAATTTAACTACAATTTTATCACATTAATCGAAATAATAAATACTATATATAATTAAGAAAAACAAACAATGCATTAAATATTATCCCGTATTGCTTTAAGCAAATAACTATTTCCTTTTTTAACTCTAAGTCTTTTACTATATTCATTTACAAAAATTTGATAAACATTAAATTGTTTGGTTTTCTGCTCAGAAATATAATAAGCTTTATAAATAGAGAAACCAATAATTGTAAGAAAATAATTTAAATCAAAATAGTTGTCATCTGTCATCTTATATCCAAACACTATATGTTTAAGTGTTATTGGAAATTTCAATTTGACTTTAGACATAACTTCATAAATTTTCGTCCAAAAATGTTCTAAAAATTTACAGGTTATAAAATAATGTTCATAATCTTCCTCTATTTTACAAAAATTGCATACTAAATTATCTTTTATCTTCCATTGAAATAAAAGTTTTTGTGTTGGAAGAACAAATTGAAGTAATTTCCATCTAAATATTTTTAATTTGTTTTCATCTAAAAAATCAAAAATGAAAATATATAATTGTTTTACATTTGGTACCTCCGTCATTTCTAATAATCTTATCCATTTGTTTATACCAATAGATTTTTCTCCCTTTTCTTCAATAAGTGTATTATAAAACAATTTGTTTGACAATTTTGAAGTCTCAATGTAATTGTTTTTCCATATTAATTTATCTTTTAATATATTAAC
>MJUU01017871.1:143921-161981 GCA_002080025.1 Modiolus philippinarum
TATCATTTGTAATCCCCCTTCCCTGTTTTGTTTAATTAATAGATTTCTTTTAACTTTATCTGGTTTGTCATCCCAAATGAACTTAAAGCATTTGCTTTCAATTTCTTTACAATAGTAGTCAGGTACTATAAAAGAACATGCCAAAAATGTAAAAAGTGGCAAAATTAAAGTTTTTATGATTAGGATTTTGCCAATCAATGTTAAATTTCTCCTTTTCCAAGATGTAAATAACATATTCATTTTATTAAGTTTGGAATCCCAATTTAATTTTTCACATTCCTCTTGATTGTTTCCAAAATATACTCCCAAAGCTTTGATAGGTTTATCCTCCCATTTGATTCCTGAGACTTTGTCTTTACTTGATTTCAACTTTCCAACCCACATCCCTTCAGTTTTACTACGATTCAAAATTAAACCAGAAAATGTTCCAAAAATTTCAATTTTGATCCAATCTTAACCAAACTTCACAGGATGATAGAGCCCATTCCCAAGATGAGCATTTCAGTCTTGGAATTTTCAATCTGGTGCCCGATGCCATGGAAATGGTAAAAAAGGCGGGAAAATCAAAGTGTTCAGAATTGGATGAAATTTAATAGATAGGTTGCCCAACATATGTAAAACTGACTTCTGGTCTCCAAGACTTCAAAATGGCGACCGGTGGCATTGAAATGGTAAAAAGGGCGGGAAAATCAAAGTGCTTCGAATTGGATGAAATTTTACAGGAAGGTTCCCTTATATGTGAAGAATTGAATTCTGGTGTCCAAGACTTCACAATGGCGACCGGTGCCATAGAAATGGTAAAAAGGCGGGAAAATATAAGTGCTCAGAATTCGACGAAATTTTCAAGGGAGGTTGCCTATCAGGTGTAGAAATAACTTCTGGTCTCCAAGACTTTAGAATGGCAACCGGTGCTATGAAAATGGTAAAAAAGGCGGGAAAATCAAAGTGCTCAGAATTTGATTCAATTTTATAAGGAGGTTGGGTAACATCTGTAGATTTGGCTTCTGGTCTCCAAGACTTCAAAATGGCGACCGGTGCCATGAAAATGGTAGAAAAGGCGGGAAAATCAAAGTGCTAAGAATTGAATAAAATAATGTTCCTTAGAACTTTGGATCTCATCGAAAGCCTTTGAATTCTGATATGGGAGTTCTTTTTGGCAGACTCGGAGACCACTGATCCAATATAAATAAACTTCACAGGATGATGGAACTCGAACCCAATTTGTGCATTCCAGTTTTGGAATTTTCAAAATGCTGACCGGTGCCATGGAAATGGTAAGAATGGTGGGAAAATCAAAGTGCTCAGAATTGGATGAAATTTTACAGGAAGGTTGCCTAACATGTGTAGAACTGACTTCTGGTCTCCAAGACTTTAAAATGGCAACCGGTGCCTTGGAAATGGTGAAAAAGGCGGGAAAATCAAAGTGCTCATAATTGGACGAAATTTTACAGGAAGGTTGTCTAACATGCATAGAATAGGTTTCTGGTCTTCAAGACTTCAAAATTGCGACGGTTGCCTTGGAAACGGACAAAAAGGCGGGAAAATCAAGATGCTCAGAAATGGATGAAATTTTACAGGAAGGTTGTTTAACATATGAAGAACAGGTTTCCGGTCTCCAAGACTTCAAAATAGCGACGGTTGCCATGAAAACGGACAAAAGGCAGGAAAATCAAAGTGCTCAGGATTGAATGCAAGTTTCAAGATAGTCTATATATAATGTGCCCGTCCCGTCTGAAGCATTTGATTTCTCATCTGGGAGTTCGTTTGGGGGACTTCTTGTAACCAAACACAATTAATACTATTTATTAAGTCACCAAAACGAAGTTTGGTGATTTATTGTTTTTACTCTGTTTCTTATTATTATAATTATTCCTCAATGAATTTGCAAAGTTTGTCCAAACATTATCTCAGGGATTGGTAGTCCCAACTGAATGAAACTTGGCACAGTTGTGGAAAGCCATCCCAAGATGTGCAAGAAGGTCTTTGAATTTCAAAAATGACCACGATCATTGGTCACGTTGAACTTTGACCTCAAACCTTACGATTAGGTTATCTTGAAAAGCATAGCAGATGGCTGAATAAGTGTAATGACAAAAATGTTTATTAGGTCATGACGGACATTTGTTACATTTGGACCGAAACTCTATGGTCAACCGTTCATGAGTTATGCCCCTTGAAAATTTCGTCATATCTTTTAAGTATGTTTTTCTCGAAAACGGAAAGAGATAGAAACCTGGAACTGTTTCCATTCAACCTAGGTGATATGTGTTACATTTAAAAATGCCAAAGTCAAAGGTCATTGGTCACTTTGAACTTTGACCCTAGACCTTTCATTGGATTAACTCAAAAATTGTGATAGATAGCTGATAACATGTTATTGCAAAAATGTGTGCCTTGTTAAGATCTGCATTTGTTACATTTGGGCCAAAATTATTGGACCAACCGTTTCCGGCCTATGGACAAAAAACCGATTTTAATGTCCGTTTTTGTGGTTTTTTGCTTAAAGCTCAAATACCATTGAAGATACAAAAAGACATTCAACATACAAAATGTTCAGGAAGATAGGATCTTCAAAATGAGGTTAAGTTCAAAGGTCAAGGTCACACCCGCATAACTTTATTTCATGTTTAAATATCAGTAAATATACATATTAAGCTTGGAATGTTGGTTGAATCAATAATGAAAACATTATGGACGCAACTTTCTTTCTGACGCAATCCAGAAATATATTTTGAATCAAAGCATTTACAGCACTGATAGACGAAAACATGATGAGTTTAAGAATTACTAATGAAAACAAATATTTCAGAACACATTAGTACAGTCATTTGTGATAAATATAAACAGATTTTTTTTCAAAGAGCAATTGAGCATGTAATCTGGTTTGGGTGACTTGTGTTTGCATGCAAAAATATCATCACTCGTTATTATTATTATATTCCGCCTCAAAAATCATTTTATTCAACCAAATCCTCAGAGATGACTTACCAATCATAATCAAACTTCCCAGGTAGATAGATCACGACCCATAGATGTGCACTTGGGTGTTGAAATTTTCAATAATGACCACTATCATTGGTCACTTTGAACTTTGACCCCAAATATTACTATTGGATTAACTCTTAAACTGTAACAAATAGCTAATACAATGCATGACAAAAATTTTAGTTAGGTCATGACCGACATTTGTTACATTTAGACCGAAACTCTATGGTCAACCGTTCAGGAGTTATGCCCCTTGAAAATTTCATCATATCTTTTAAGTATGTTTTTTTCGAAAACGGTAAGAGAAAGAAACCTGAAACCTTTTCAATTCATCTTAGGTAATATGTGTTACATTTAAAAATGCCAAGGTCATAGGTCATTGGTCGCTTTGAACTTTGACCCTTGATGTTGTCATTGGATTAACTCATAAACTATAATTAATAGCTGAAAGCATTTAATGGCAAAAATGAGTATCTTTTTAAGATCTACATTTGTTACATTGGGTCCAAAATTATTGAACCAACCGTTTTTGGCCTATGGACCAAAACCCGATTTTTGATGCCTGATTTCGGGTTTTTTGCTTATAACTAAAATACCATTGAAGATAGGAAGACATTCAATACAAAAAATGCTAAGGAAGATGTTATTTTCAAAAGGAGGTCAAGGTCAAAGTTCAAGGTCATGGCCAAAAAATTTATTTCACATAAAAGTATCAATAAATGTACATATTAAGCTTAAATTGTTGATCAATGATGAGAATATTATGACGAAACTTCTGGAAAAGACCTAGAAATTGTTTTTGAAAAATTGACGTAATAGTTTTCTCAAAAATGGGTGGTCAAATTTAATGAACCTTTGTGTATTTCAATGTGATTTTTCTTGTTCTTCTTCTCTTTCCGCCAAACATTTGTCCGACCATTTTCTCAAAGACTATAAGTCGGATCTTGACCAAACTTCACAGGATGATAGACCCTTATCCCAAAAGATGCAATGGTGTCTTGGAATTTTCAGAATTGCACCGGTTGCCATGGAAACGGCAAAAAGGCGGGAAAATCAAGGTTATCGGAATATGATGAAAATTTACAGGAAGGTTGCTTAGGACATTGGGAATAGGTTTCCCGTGTCCAAGACTTCAAAATGGCACCCGTTACCATGGAAACGGCAAAAAAGACGGGAAAATCAAAGTGCTCAGAATTGGATTAAAATTTAAAGGAAGGTTGCTTATGACATGAGGATTTGGTTTCTGGTCTCCAAGACTTCAATATGCCATCCGTCGACTTGGAAAAAGAAAAAAGGCAGGAAAATTGAAAGTGCTCAGATTTGAATGAAACTCAACAGACAGTTTACCTACGATGTGTAGAAGTGATTTTAGCCCGGATTTCTGATTTGGGAGTACGTTTGGGAGACTTTTGTATCAGCATCCTGATACAGTTATAAATTTTTATTAAGTCTCCCAAACGAAGCTTCGGGAGACTTATTGTTTTTACTCAATTGGTTTTATTAAGTCTCCCAAACGAAGTTGGGAGATTTATTGTTTTTGTTGCGTTTCTTATTATGTCGCCCCAGACGTAGTCGGGACGTCATATTGTTATTCCTCCGTTTCTTAATTAATCTCCCAAACGAAGTTTGAGAGACTTATTGTTTTCGTTGCCTTTCTTATTAAGTCTCCCAAACCAAGTTTGGAGACTTAGTGTTTTTGCACCGTTTCTTATTCATAGGTATTATTTTTTCTTATTCATAGGTATTATTTTCCGCTTCTTCTTGCCATAATCTTGTCCTACCAAATTCTCAAAGACCACTTGCGCAATCTGAACCAAACTTCATAGGATGTTAGATCTCCAGCCAAAGAGGTGCATTCGGGTATTTAAATTTTCAAAATGACCACCATCATTGGTCATTTTGACCTTTGATTCCAAATCTTATTATTGGATTAACTCGTACACTATAGAAGATAGATGATAATATGTAATGACAAAAATGTTTATTAGGACATGACGGACATTTCTTACAATTGGACTGAAACTCTAAGGTCAACCCTTCATGAGTTATGCCCCTTGAAAATTTCATCATATTTTTAAACATGTTTTCTCGGAAACGGTAAGAGATAGAAACCTGGAACCTTTTCCATTCCACTTAGGTGATATGTGTTACATTCAAAAATGCCAAGGTCAAAGGTCATTGGTCACTTTGAACTTTGACCTAAGGCCTTGTCATTGGATTAACTCATAAACAGTAATAGATAGCTGATAAAATGTAACTGCAAAAATGTGTGTCTTGTTTAGATCTACATTTGTTACATTGGGTTTAAATTCATTGTGCCAACCGTTTTCGGCCTCTGGTCCAAAAACCAATTTTGATATCCGATTTTAAGGTTTTTTGCTTATAGCTCAAATACCATTGAAGATACAAAAAGACATTCAACATACAAAATGTTCAGAAAGACGGGACCTTCAAAATGGGGTCAAGGCCAAAGGTCAAGGTCACACCCAAAGCTTTATTTCATCTTAAAGTATCAGCAGATACACATATTAAGCTTGGAATGTTGGTTTCATCTAAGAATCACTCATGAAAACATTATGATATAACTTTCTTTCTGATGCAATCCAGAAATATTTCGACCTCTGAGTCAAAGCACTAATAACACTGATAGACGAAAATATAATGAGCCTAAGATACTTATTCTTACATGAGGAATAAAAATATATTTCAGAACACATCATTACAATCATTGGTGATAAATTTTCAACACAACATTTTTACAAAGAGCAATTGAGTATGGAATCTGGTTTGGGTGACTTGTGTTTGCATGCAAACATATCTTGACTTGTTAATCTTCTTTCCCTTTCTTCTCATCGCAATGAACTTGTCCGCAACAAATCTCAGAGACCATCAGACCTAGAGCTTTAAAATTTTGTAGGATATTAGCCGCATGTATCTAGATGTGCTATCTTAAAAAAAAATTGAAAAGGGTTCCATTTAGGGTACATTTGGGGGCTCAAAAAGGGGTGGAGTCATCCTATAGTAACCCTATGGGAAATTGAAATTTTGAAAGTTTTTCACCATTTTACTCACTGTTTATCAAAAACTATTAACACTAGCTCCATGAACCTTCATCAGAAAGGTGAGGGTCATGTAAGAAAAGGTTCCACAGCATTGGCAATTTCAAAATAACTACCGTTGCCATGGCAACCATACCAAAAAAATGGAGATTTTCGGGAAAAAGTAGTTTCTGTTGATAATAGTATTTTAATTACAGGAATATGTATTACTTAGATTATAGGGGGAACCCCTGCCAATACTTTTTTTGAAAGGGTCTGAAATTGGTTGTAATGGACAAAAAAGCACTTGGTTGCCATGGAAACAAACCCAGAAGAATATCTTTTGTTGAAAAATTGAGTTTTCCGATAAAAAGAGGAATTTTGAGAGATGTGTATTACATAGGTTATAAGGGGAACCTCTGCCAAAATTTTCTTTGGAAAGAGATCTGAAATTGGAAGTTATGGACAAAGAGCATTTGATTGCCATGGAAACAAAACTAAAAGCTTATGTTTTGGCAAATCAGGTTTTCTGATAAAAAATAAGGAATTTTCAGAAATATATATTACATAGCTAAGACAAAATTTGTTTTGGAAAGGGTCTGAAATTGGGTGTAATGGACAAAAGAGCACTTTGTTGCCATGGAAACAAAACCAGATACGTATTCCTTTGTTGAATAATTGAGTTTTCTGAAAAAAAGGAATTTTGACAAATATGTATTTGATAGGCTAAAAGGGGAACCCCTGCCCAAATTTTCTTTGCAAAGAGATCTGAAATTGGATATAATGGACAAAAGAGCATTTGGTTGCCATGGAAACAAGACCAAAAGAAGCATAGAAAAGGGAATTATGAGATATATGTATTACATAGGTTATAAGGGGAACCCCTGTCCAATTTTTTGTTATTGTTTTTGTTGCGTTTCTTATTATTATTCTTCTTTCTTTATTCGCGTGCGGATGAACTTGTCCGAAACAGATCTCAAAAACCATTTGACCTAAAGCTTTCAAACTTTGTAGGATGTTAGCCACATATATCTAGTTGTGCAACATCTAAACATTTTTCAGATAGGGGTCCATCAAGGGTACATTTGAGGGGCTCAAATAGGGGTGGGGTCCTCCATGTTTAAAATTGGTTGTAATGGATAATGAAACATTTGGTTGCCATAGAAACCAAATCAGAAAGCTATAATTTTGAGAAAAAACATGTTTTTTGCTTTGTGTTATGTTTCCATTTCAACTATATGTATAAAGCAAATTATAAGGGGAACCCCTGCTCAAATGATGATTGTATTTTCATTACAGCTATATGTATTACTTCAAGGTTAAAGGGGAATCCCTGCCCAATTTTTTTTTGGAACCAGGTATAAAACTGGTTGTAATAGATAATGGAACACTTGGTTGCCATGGAAACCAAACCAGAAAGCTATAATTTTGAGTAAAGCATTAAACCATTCAAAACAGTTGAAATTTTGAGAAAACCTTTTTATTATTGATAACTGTATTTTCATTACAGCCATATATGTATTATTTTTAGATTATAAGGGGAATCCCTGCCAATTTTTTTCAAAAGGGAGTCTCGTAATGCCTTGGTATCCGATATGGGAGTTCATTTGGGAGATTTTTGTATTTCGCTTGCGAACACAGTTATAACTTGTTATTTTTCTTGTTCTTCTTCTCTTTCCGCCAAACATTTGTCCGACCATTTTCTCTAAGACTAATAGTCAGATCTTGACCAAACTTCACAGGATGATAGACCCTTATCCCAAAAGATGCAATGGTGTCTTGGAATTTTCAAAATGGCACCGCCTGCCATGGAAGTGGCAAAAAGGCGGGAAAATCAAGGTTCTCGCAATTGGATGAAAATTTACAGGAATGTTGCTTAGGACAGGGGCAATAGGTTTCCAGTGTCCAAGACTTCAAAATGGCACCCGTTACCATGGAAACGGCAAAAAAGGCGGGAAAATCAAAGTGCTCAGAATTGGATTAAAATTTAAAGGAAGGTTGCTTAGGACATGGGGAATAGGTTTCCGGTGCCCAAGAGTTAAAAATGGCACCCATTGCCATGGAAACGGCAAAAAAAAGGCAGGGAAATCAAAGTGCTCGGAATTGGATGAAAATTTACAGAAAGGTTGCTTTGGACATGGGAAATAGGTTTCCGGTGTCCAAGACTTCAAAATGACATCCGTTGCCATGGAAACAGAAAAAAGGCGGGATAATCAATGTGCTCTGAATTAAATGACCCTCAACAGACAGGTTGCCTACGATGTCTGGAAGTGGTTTTTAGCCCGGATTTCTTATTTAGGAGTTCGTTTGGGAGACTTTTGTATCAGCATCCTAATACAGTTATATTTTTTTTATTATTACGCTTTCTTTCTTTCTTTCTTCCACCTATTTTTGTTCTGGCTTATTCTCAAAGATGCCTCGACAGAATGCATTCATATTTGGTACGAAATTGGATCACTTTAAGGAAATGAGCATGCAATAAAAAAAATTTCAAAATGGCTGCCATTTCTAAGATGGCTACCCAGTTACGTCAACACTTAAAATTTGTCCGATTTAAATGAAAATGACAAATTCTCAAACATGCCTTGACAGAATTATTTCATATTTGACAATAAGTTGGATCACCCAAAGGAGAAGGGCATCACACAAAAAAATTTAGAAGAAGCCGCCATTTCCAAGATGGCCGCCAAAATACGTAAAAATTTCATTTCTATCCAATTTCAACGAAAATTCATTTCTAGGTACATTTTAACGCTGCGAACAAGATGGAAGCATCGAATTGGCTGCCAGGGGCGACATCAGCTATTGCTTGCAATTGCAAATCTAGTTATGTCGCCCCAGACGTAGTAGGGACGACATATTGATTTTGGTCCGTTTCTTTGTTATTATTATTATTTTTCATTATTCTTTCTTTCTTCCAAGGATTTTTGTCCGCCTGTTTTCTCAAAGATGCCTGGACAGAATTCAATCATACTTGGCACAAAGTTAGACCACCATAACAAGATGTGCATGCACTGGCAGAAATTTTCAAAATGGCCGCAAATTCCAAGATGGCCGCCCTTCTACGTTGAGAAATGGAGGATTCAATATCTCAGGAACTGTATTGAAGTATTTGTTCATATTGCACATAAATGTTCAGTAAGATGAGAGAAAGGGATTTATGGGAAACAATTTTTAAAAATGGCCGTCATTTTCAAGATGGCCGCCCAAAATACGTCAAAATTTCAACTTTGTCCGATTTAAATGAAAATTGATTTCTAGGTAGATTTTGCACTGCGAATAGGATGAAATCATCAAATTTGCTGCCAGGGGCGACATCAGCTATTGCTTGCAATTGCAAATCTAGTATTGTTATTGTTTTTCTCTTTTATTTTCTTCTTATGATTTTTGTCCGGCAATTTTCTCAAAGATGCCTCGACAGAATTCATTCATACTTGGCACAAAGTTGAACCACAATGAGAAGATGTGCATGCACTAACAAAAATTTTCAAAATGGCTGCCATTTTCAAGATGGCCGCCATTTTACGTCAAAATATTGAGGTTTCAATAAATCAGGAACTGAATGGCAGAATTTGATCATATTTTTTATTAATGTTTGATAAGAGGAAGGAATTCATGTGAAAACATTTTGCAAAATGTCCGCCATGTTCAAGATGGGAGACAAATACGCCAAAATTTCAAATTTGTCCCATTTCGAGGAAAATTGATTTCTAGGTAGATTTTAACACTACAAACAAGATGGAATCATCGACTTGGACGTTTGGGGCGACATCAGCTATTGCTTGCAATTGCAAATCTAGTTTTTCTTGTTCTTCTTCTCTTTCCGCCAAAAATTTGTCTGACCATTTTCTCAAAGACTAATAGTCGGATCTTGACCAAACTTCATATGATGATTGACCCTTATCCAAAAAGATTCTTTGGAGTCTTTGAATTTTCAAAATGGCATCGGTTGCCATGGAAACGGCAAAAAGGGTGGAAAAATCAAAATGCTCGGAATAGGATGAAAATTTACAGAAAGGTTGCTGAGGACATGTGAAATAGGTTTCCGGTGCCCAAGACTTCAAAATGGCACCCATTGCTATGAAAATGGCACAAAAAGGCGGGAAAATCAAAGTGCTCGGAATTGGATGAAAATTTATTGGAAAGTTGTTTAAGACATGAGGAATTGGTTTCTGGTGTCCAAGACTTCAAAATAGCAACCGTTGCCATGGAAACAGAAGAAAGGCGGGAAAATTTAAAGTGCTCATAATTGAATGAAACTCAACAGACAGGTTCCGTAAGATGTGTGGAAGTGATTTTTAGCCCGGATTTCTGATTTGGCAGTTCGTTTGGGAGACTTTTATATCAGCATCCTGATACAGTTATAGATTTTTATTTTTCCGCCTCTAAAAATCATCTTGTCCAACAAAATTCTCAGAGACCACTTTTCCAATCTCAATCAAACTTCACAGGAAGGTAAATCACCACCCAAATATGTACACCTGGGTGTTGAAATTTTCCAAATGACCACCGTCTTTGGTCACTGTGAACTTTGACCCAAAATCTTACTATTGGATTAACTCGGAAACTGTAAAAGATAGCTGATAAAATGTAATAACAAAAATGTTAGTTAGGTCATGACGGACATTTCTTAGATTTTGATCGAAATTCTATGGTCAACCGTTCAGGAGTTATGACCATTAAAAGTTTCGTCACATCTTTTAATTTGGGTTTTCTCAAAAACGGTTAGAGATAGAAACCTGAAACCTTTTCCATTGAACTTAGGTGATATGTGTTACATTTAAAAATGCCAGAGTCAAAGGTCATTGGTCACTTTGAACTTTGACCCTAAACCTTGTTTTTGTAACAACTCTTAAAGCATAATAGATAGCTGATTAAATGTAATGTCAAAAATGTGTGTCTTGTTAAGATCTTCATTTGGTACATTGGTCCAAAATTATTTGATCATTTCTTGCTTTTTAAATGAATGAAAATTACTTCATTAAATATTATTTGTGGTTTGACATTGATAACCTTAACGTCAACTGAAATTAGATTTTTATTAGTGGTGTATGTGATGACAGGTATATAAATATATTTAAATAATTGGGGAAATATAAACCATCTGTTCTAATTAACTAGTTAAGATTATAAGAATTTTTTGCCTAAAACAACCGTGTTACGCATGTGGCATTTGATAACTTTAGATTTGACAGTTTAATTATTGGTAGTCATACAGCTAAATAATTGACACTGATAAAACTTTATGTAACCAGAAAACACCATGTAATATTTAAAAAAAGAAATGATTATATTATATGATGAATGAGGATATGAAGTTTTCATGAGTCAGTAGCGATCAGACATGGAACTTCCAGCTGAACTCCAAACCTATCTTGCTGCCGCCATCAAAGATGGAATGGAAATGGAAATGAAATGGACTTTCTCCACTTCAGAAAACAAGACAGAGGTGAAACTGACGTGGATCGAGGTTCCGGAGAAACCGAACCAGGCCCAGAAAAAGAACCGTTCTCCAGCCACAAGGAAGAGAAACGCTCGTCGTCTCGCCCAGTGGCGCCAGAACAGGAATGCCGTTGAAACCACTGCAAACACAGTACTTAAAGAAACAACAACACAAGAAACACAGACACCGGATATGGCAACAGCTAGCCAAGGAAGCAATACACCACCACCACGAAGAATCTTCAGGTCTGACGCAAGTACTGAAACAACGACAAAGAAAGGGAGACAACTCACACCATCAAAGTATAGAAATAAAGACGACAAACTTGAGGGAAGAAAATGGACGGGCTCAACAATAGTAGTCAGCCCATACAATGAGAAACAACGCTGCTATAGAATGGAATTCGAGGACAACTACATCCACTATAGCGAAGGATTCGACATAGAGAACGTAGACCTAGAGAAGTACCAAGACTCCTCTGAAAACGACACAACATCTAGTCGTCCCTTGACACCACAGGCAACACCATCAGCTCGGGCCAAGGAAAGAAAAAAAGTCAAACCAAAAAAGAAAGAATTAAACGTTAAAGAAGAAAGTCATCTGTCCGCAATTACCAGTTTGGTAAGCCGGACGTTAAACCCTCAGAACCAACCAACCAAGTTTTCATCTTAAATCAAAGCAGTACTAGCACTGTTCGATGAAAACATGATGAGTTGAAGACACAAATTCTTACATGACGAATAAAAAAGGAAATTATTTCAGAACACATTAATCATTGGTGAAAAATTTACAACAAAATATTTTTATTATTATTATTCCTCAATGGATTTTACAAACTTTGTCCAAACTTTATCTCAGAGATGGGTAGTCATAATGACACAACTTTCTGACGCAATCCTTGTAAATGTTGACCAGTGAATCAAAGCACCAATCGCACCGATACACGAACATAATGAGTTTAAAGTGTAAATCTGCAAAAATACGGAATTTTAACCAAATCCAAACAAGGAGGTGCCATACTATTTATAATTTTGTATGTCTCAAGTGCCATTGTTCTGATTCTTCTGACTTGCAGAGCTGTCACTTTAGCTTTTTCACATAAATTTACATATGACGATGTAGAATCCTCGCTAATAAAACGCAACGCTCTTCCTTGGATTCTCTCCAGTTTATTAGAATTTTTTTCTGTACAAAAATGCCAGGCCAAAGGGGAAAAAATTGAAATTACTCAATATAAAAGTATGAAAAATGGTAAGTTTATTTAGTTTGGATAACATAAATCCCAATATTTTAAGTACATTTAATTGTTGTGACGCCTTTCTACACAAATTACTGATATGTGTATCAAATTTTAGTTGATAGTCAATATCTATACCCAATAACTTTACTGTTTCTTCGCACGATAATGTATTTTCTTGAATTTTAATACAAGGATTTTTTGAATATGTTTTCTTACCAACTGCCAGCACCTGAAATTTATCAGGGTTAGCCTGCATCTTATTTACCTTGAACCAGTCAATAAGCACCTGAGACTCACAATCTAAAGTGGAAATAAGGACATCATAATCTGGACTACTGAAAGATAAAGTATTATCATCAGCATAATTATACAAATTACTTTCTTTAACAAAATAGAAAATGTCGCTTATAAAAATATTAAACAATAACGGGCCCAGTATGGACCCTTGAGGTACGCCTTTTTGGATGTCAGCCCATCTGCTCAGAACACAATTTACTTTTATCTGCTGTATTTTATCAGAAAGATGTGATTTTAAGAGAGAAACTGAATGAGGGGAAACCCCATAAGGTAATAATTTGTCTAAGAGAATATTATGTGGTAAGCAATCGAATGCTTTAGAAAGATCCATAAGTACAGCTGCTATAAAATGATTTTTATCAAGAGCTGTCCGCCAGTCTTCAAGTAATCTGAGCAAGGTGGTCTGACACCCATGTCCCCTCCTGAAAGCACATAGAAAATCATTAAAGATTGAATCAAAGAAATCATACAACTGAATTTCCAAAACCGTTTCATATAATATTGAAAAAATGGGTAAGACGCTGACTGGTCTGTAATTTGTTACAGCAAGAGGATCATTTTTCTTGTGCAAAGGTGTTACTTGCGCCTCTTTAAGTTTATCTGAGAAAACGCCCGTATCAACTGTTAAATTTATCAAACTAGACAGCTGAGGTGCTATAACAGATTTACTCACATTTACTATTTTTGCAGGTATACCGTCTGCCCCAGTTGCTTTTTTTAACATTTATTTTATTTATAATTTTTTCAGCATTTTTTGATGTTGAAATTTAAAATCAGATTTTAAATATCTATCTATGTTTTTATAAATTTCATTAAAACTTGGGTGAGTTGAGGGGTTATATGTTACATCATTGCCTATATCTTCTCAGCAACTGTAGCAAAAAAAATATTAAAAATATTTGCAACCTCATTTGTATCAGTTACTATTTTACTTTCTTCACATAGTACAATTTTTTCATCCCCAGATTTATTCTTCTTTGAGAAAAATGGTTTAACAGTCTTCCAAAAATCTATATATTTAGTCCCACCGGTACAGCGTTCTAAAAATACTTTTTCATTGAATTCTTTTTCAATTTGTTGACTAAATTTCGTTGCTGCCGGTATTTTTCCCAATTTTTATGTCATCCCAGACGTAGTCGGGGTGACATGTTGTTATTCTACGTTTCTTCTGATTATTATTCTTCTACTTCCACAAATTTTGTCCGATCGATTATTTTTAAGTGGCTGAACCAAATGATTTCAAACTTTGCACACAGTTGCAACACCATCTGAAGTTTGTCCAAAAGGTCTAAAAATTTTCAAAATGGCCGCCATTTCCAAGATGGCCACCAAAATACGTCAAAATTTCAATATTGTCCGATTTCAACGAAAATTGATTTCTGGGTAGATTTTGAGGCTGCGAGTAAGGTGGAATCATTGAATTGGTGGTCTGGGGTGACATCGGCTATTGCTTGCAATTGCAAATCTAGTTATCATTACGCTTTTTAGTAAACTGAGAATACAGCATGTGTTTACGATATATGGCCTTCCTCAACTAACCATTCATAAAAGGTAGAGGATGTTTCCTTGGATAACGGGATTTAAGAGGTGCATGTTTGTTTAAAATATTTATGAAATCTGTTTCATATTTGATATAGATCTCATTTACTTCTTTAGCATCCTCTATTCCCTCAGTAAATTCAATCTTTACTTGCTTAAGTTCTTTTTCAAAATTTTCTATATCAAAGTTTTTATAACTTCTGTATATACTACTCAACAAAAGAAACGATACACAGATTTTATCAAAATTAACATTTAAATAACCAGCAGAAAACCTCAACTCGCAGATGAAATGTAATTTTTGCACGTATGAATTAACTTTATGCCCAAAAATGTCTCTTAAAATTCTGAACCCTCTAGGGTCACGGTCAAGGTCATTATCCGGAATTTCTGTTTGCACACTTAAATAGTGAGAATGTCTGTATTTTCTTTTTACCAAACCACTACATTTTCGAACCGGCTGACTTCAAAATTCTGTTGTTATGTCGATCATGAATTCCCCAGGCCTACCTTCCGATTTCAACTTCCGTTCTCTTATGTGTAAAAGCGTGTTATGCGATGTTGACGTTGCGACGTCTCCCAGGCCCCGCTGTCACGTGAATTATCATTTGATGGGCACATTTGCTTCAGATTAATCAAAAGTCCTTAGTTTGTTCTTCTTTTCGCATAACGATTTATCGAAAGTGCAAAAATCAAGATCGAAGGTCTGGCCGCGATAATTCATTGTTCACGTTGGTTTTGGATTGAAGGGGACATCGAAATGAAACATTGTTTTCAATTGTTTGAAATGGCAAATGGTTACTCTGGTGAAGTGTCCCGATAATTGACATCAAACAATTTAAATTATCCGTCCGTTAACGGTAAACTTGATCATAGGGCGAAACAATCCATTCCGGATTTTCATCGTATCCGTTTCGGAATTGATCTAAAAATGGAATAAACAAATGCGTTTTGGCGTTGAATACATTAATACATTAAAATAAAAACTTTAAATTGCGAAATACAAAAATATTTACAAAATTAACTGTGTATCGTTTCTTTTGTTGAGTAGTATATAATTTTCCTGTTCTGCTGTGCAGGCAAGTGACCCTTTATAGATGTCGAAATAATATTATGACAATCACTAATACCAACTGCAAATTCATAGTATCAAAAAAAAATGATTTTTTTATTTGTTAAAATAACATCTACCAATGATGGTACACAGTCCTTTTTAAAACATGTAGGCCCTGTAATTAATTGATCTAAGTCAAAAACATCACATAAATCTTTTAGTGGCTGACTTTTAGAATTATTTAACATATCATAATTTATGTCTCCAAAAATTATGTAATTATCATAGTTTACAATTATTTTATCCAAATTTTTTTTGTAAAATTTTCAGTAAAATCTTTGTCATGTACTGATGGAGGTTTATAAATTCCCATGAATAGCCATTTTTTTGTCATTTATATGGACTTCATATGAAATGTTTTCTAAATTTAAACTTTCAAGGTTCACCTTCCTGCTAGATGGTATATCTGATGTTATAAGCCATAATACGCCGCTGCCATTTGCATCTCTGTCACGTCTATGTAGCGGATATCCATTAAAGGTAAACAAATTATCGTTAAAAGTTACATCTATTTTTGTTTCTGCTATAAAAAGAATGTAAACTATACGATCTACTAAAAGTTCTTTGATCTCATCGAATTTGTATCTAATGCTGTTAATGTTAATATATGCGACTAAAAAGTTTCGTGGATGAAGTATCCTTGTATCCCTTAATTTCTGGAAGACAGATTCAATGTTATTGTTTACACCGGCCGGAAGTGTCCTTTTTTAAAGGGAGATAATCGTGAAAAGGTGCGTTTGACTCCTAAGTTGAAAAACGATTCTGAAAATTCGGGTAAAGTGTATGATTTACAATACCAACTGTCTGTTGATTTTGAAAGTTCTTTATATTTAATTAAAGCCATATCAATACATTTAAAATGGAACCACTGTATGCACTCCTCGCATTGAATACCATGCTAATTTTCTTTGCACAGCTTTATTACAAACACCACAGGGAAATTTTGTAGGTCCTGGCTTTAACGAAACATCTCCGCTCAGTATAAATTAATATAAGAAAGATAAGTAGGATGTTCCAAAGATATGACAATATCACAAAGTTCATTACTGCATTGTTCAACTCATGAAATTGCTATATTTTTGCTAATATTGCGTCAAAGATGCTTGACATTTAAACATTATTTTTAAAAACATTTTACACACCAAGCTACAGTGATAATGATTGTCAAAACAAAAGCGATACAATGTTTGATATTTAGAATATTGTTTACAATATTTTATGTACGATTCTGTGAATTGGTCTCATTACACTTTCTTCGCCTGTCTCGTCACCTATTAACGATTGACAGTATAATCTTGTCGTGTATTCGTGATTTTGGAGAATGAAAGTGTAGGGAGGTAGTTTCGTGTAGACGCCCATGTAGGAGTGCATTTTTCAACTTCTAACCAATACGAAAATAATTCTGTTTCACCAAAAGTTAAAAAAAAATAATAATAATAAAAATCAGTTAATGGACATTGATAATATTTGGATCAACATCAGGTGGACTGTTGTACCATTCATTTTCTGCTACATTAGATGCTTTATATTTTTTCTCAATATGTATACTTATGCAGAGATTTGAGGATGCCGTCTCGATTCTGAATGATTTGTAAATTACTGTTGACAATTTTACACTACAAAGAGCCCAACTGGATGCCCGGGATGATTGTCGCCACTTTGTATATTTGGGTATTAAACAACGCAGGTGACAAGATACCTGAGCATCTCCCAGTGCATGTCCACTCTCAATTTTGTAATGTGTATCCAGACCAAAACGTAAACAGGTATACATGAGAAAAAAAAAAAATAAAAAAAAAATTATAAAAAATAGCATAAGAGACAACCACGCATATAAAATAAGATTAAATAAAATAAATTAAGAATGCGACAATTATTATATTTTTGAAATAATCGAAATCCTAAAATTAGTGTTTGAATGCTTTGAAAGATAACGGATGTTGCAGTTTGTACACAATTTTTTCAAAGGTATGCATATTATACTTGATACAAGAATATGTAAAGCCATTATGCAAAATGGGATATTGTGTTAATGAAAAATACTTCCTATCATAAAAGCTTTGAAGAAATAGAAGTTTCACTGAATAAGATGTTAAGAAGTTGCATTTTGTCAACGTAAAAAAGTCTGATTTTGTAAGTCGCATGAAGCAGTTGGAACAGTGCAACCTTTTGTCCCCTCATATCCCATCTGTTTAAACGTGGGACTTGTCATATGCTTTTGGTAAGGCTATGGCAAGTCACAGACAGTTCATTCTCTTTAATCTTCGGTCAGATATACCATCAGAAAGATCCAACGAATAGATCCTGCTTTCGGAACATGACAAAAAAAAATCAGTTAGATTTTGTTCAAGGCCAAAATTTTACACGAAACATATATATATATATATATATATATATATATATA